>JALLPB010000647.1:0-13878 GCA_036939975.1 Cyclostephanos tholiformis | reverse complement strand
CCCCCAAGAGCAATGGCATCAGATCAACATATCCCCTCCCGATGAGTTGATTCGTACTGAGGCCAAACATTTCCATCCCCGTGTACCACTGATGCCCCAGCCGTGGCCATGCCGACCACCATGAACAGCACTCTGCCAACAAATATCGATTCCGCCAGACTCATCTCTGTTGAAATCAACGTTCATGGATGGGGGGGAAAGGTCATCCTTGCGTAGTGGCAACCAGAGGGCATTGCGCATCTCCCACCCCATCTCTCGATGCATGAAGGCCGCCGCCACCCCCCCTGCCGCACATCGTTGGGACATCATTGTGCTCAACCCATATTGGATTGTAATCGCTTCGTACGGTCGTGGTCTTGTGCAAGTCCCTTGCATATTGCCTCACCAGATTAGGGCCGTGGGGACGGGGATTATGACTACGATAGGATGTTGTTGTTATTGAGCAACACAAATGGAAGTAAAGAGGTTCGAGTTAATTTATGGCTATATTAATTGTCTCCGTTGATGTGATAGGTTCCGCGTAGTCTGACGTTGCACGGCAGTCTGTCTGTCGTGGCAGAGGGACACTTCTCATGTATCCATGGGGGAGTGGTCCAACAGTTGTCCCCTTCTTCAATCCTGCCATCTACCCGTCCCCGTCATGCAACGGCTTGTCCAGCTTTGGAAGAATAGGAGGAGGAGGAGGAGGAGGAGGGACGACGGGTTGTTGGCCAAAAACTGAAAATCAATAAAGTTATGCAAATAAACATCAAAATTTTGATAATGATGCACAGTACCAATTACTATATATTAAAAAGTCTCTGAATTCATGGTGATGTCCTATTTTAGCAGGTGATTTTTGTTTTTGAGACCAAATTCCAAATTGATTTTTCATTAAATGTGTATTTATTTTCCTTATTCAAAACACCTGTTTTATATCTCGACCCCGATTTGATAATCCGGATTCCGGATAATGAGCATAATAGATCCCTACTACCCCTTCAAGAGCCTGTGGAGTATTCTAAACAAGAAAACTTGGCAAATTGCATTAGCAGTAAGATGAAGACTTCTAAATACACATGCGCTTAAGCTCCAAGTGAAAGGGACTCTCTGGGGAGCAGAAATCTATCAATGCTTAACGTAATTGAAAAACAATTCTAAAAATTATAAATGTTTAGCCAAGAAGGAAAAGATTAATGGCAAATACAAAAATTATGACAGCGCACAGGTTGCCCAAGCTTGCACTGCCGATGGCTCCGCTGGGTTTTCGAGTCCAAGTTTCAAATTCCAATGGCGGAACAATCTTCTCGCCTTTTGGCACTTCAGTTGTGATTGAGCCCTCAGCATCTATTTCAGTAGTGTTTGAATTAGTTCCAAATGCAGGTTTCTCGGAGGGGGAGAGATTTCCTTGATCTCGGCAGCAATCTAAGGAAAATTTCACCTGAGCCGACTTGCATGTGGTTGATATTTCCTGGAAGCTGCCGATCAAAAAATTGTATACTTCTTCACATGTTGTAGGGCTATTGTTGAAAACAACTTCAGCATCGATGCCTATTTGCCCTGGCTTGCACAAGCTACAGGGAGCATCAGTCTCCGCAGTCAATTCGTTGGCAGCGGCAACGAGAGCATCTGAACCAGCAAAACAACAGTCGCTGAAAATTGCTTCCTTGGCCAAAGTGCAAGTGGTACTGTCGCTTTCTTGAGTTGCCAAGAGTGTGTTGAAATCGCCGCACGACTTAGTCATTCCATTAACAGTGACTTCCGTGTTCCATCTTGTGTTATAAGTGGCACCATTGTCATCTTTGCATAACGTGCATTGTTGGCTAGGAGCCTTATAGCAACAATCCTTGGATACTTGTGTAAGACCATTACACGCTTCTGTGCCCGCTTCAACTGACTCACTGACCAATAACCAGTAAACATCAGTACATGATTGAGACTGCTTGTTGAATGTAGTTGTCGCAGCCCAATTTATTGATGATCCTGCATCACATATTTCGCACTGTTGGAAGCAGCAGTCGCTAAATATATTCTCCTGCGCAGCTAAACAGGCATCGCCCTGGCTCATCTCTTGTTCATATAAAAAATTGGCCACCTCACCACAGGTTACTTCCGATCCACCGAACTGCACCATAGATGATTCTTTGGTGGTGTATAAATCATCTCCCTTAGCACACAAACTGCAAGCGATGTCATAACAGCAAGAATCCCTGTGTTCGTTTTGGAAGGCCGTGCACTCGTTACTCCCTTCCTCGATGAGGTTGGAGGGGAAAATATTGGAGTCAAATTCACCGCAACCCATCTGCGTACCATCATGCATCACAGAAAGTGCTGCATTAGTTTGCAAACCACCACAGAGTGAACATTGGTCGTAACAACACACAGAAGCAAGATCTTGCGAAGTCAAGGAGCATATCTCACTGTCTTGCTCTTCCCGACTGAAAAGTGTGTTGAAAATCTGACCACAAGTTGAGTTTGATCCACCGTATTCGACAGAGAGACTAGTCCTCACATTTTCGAATCCAAATCCATTCTTACACATATGACATGGCTCGGTTGGCGGCACATAACAACATGCAGGGGCTGCAACTTCAAGGAGTTGACTGCACTGATCACTTCCGCTCTGAATTTGAGCCTCGTAGACGAAACCATCAAGTTCAAGGCAAGTCATAGTTTTCCCGTTCACTCTGACCATACTGTACCAATCAGGGATGCCCCCGCTGGAGCAAAGGTCGCATTTTTTCATACAACACTCTTCATGAAGAGCTTCCTTTCCAGCAGCACACACATCACTTCCAGCGTCTTCTTGGGTTGCAAGAAATTTATACACTTCTGAGCATGTAGTCTGTGCTCCGTTGAAACGAATTTGCTTTTCAAGCCCAATCTCTCCTACATTGCACAAATTGCATGGACCAGCACCAGTGGCTGCTGTGCTAACAGCAGCAGTAGTAATAGTCTCACCCTGAACAAAGTTCGTTACATTCACATTAAGCAAGGCTTCAGCCACAGAGGAATTTGCTGACTCAGCTTGAATGCCACCAGACAATGCTTCTAAAGTAGTAGAATTTTGAAATGTCGCATTAATGTCAGATGCAACCATATCGGCAATGGTTTGTAAACTTGTTTCCTTTGGAGGTGGTTGCGTCTGGCTTGAGTCGATGCTCAATGAGACATCGCCTTGACCATCAATATCAGTCACGGTGACGGTGTCACCTTCAGCTAGGAGACCCTCCGATTGGAGCGTGCTTTCAATAGAACTTTCAACTGCAACTATGACCTCTTCTTTTTGCTGAGCAGTCAAACTTGTAGTGTTTAGATTTGTCTCCAAAACACCAGTCACTGGCGCTACAGGCTTGAATGCAATGACATCCACAGCAGTCATCACCTGAGCCACAGTTGCGTCAGATGCCCCGGGAGCTTGTGCCTTAACAGCATCAGCAGTTGCTGCCAAATTCGAAGGATTGGACAGAACTTCTTCAATCGCAGTCGCACTTGCGGGAGTTATGCCTATGTCAGAACCAACAGAATCAATGACAGAATCATCAAAGTTAACAACAATTTCGTATTGAACAACCCCGTTGTTATCAATATCAGTGACTGTGACCGTTGAGTCCGGTGGCAAGACGCTATCGGCCTCAAGTGTGCTTGTAATGAGATTTTCGAACACATTTTTGGCCTCTTCCTTTTGTGTAGGACTTAGGGTGGTTGTGTCCAAATTTGTACTCAAGAAGCCAGTTGTTATGACTTTCGCTGAAGTTTTTTCGTCACCATATTCGGCAAATGTGGCAGTAGCGTAGTTGTAACAACAAGCACTGGTATATGTACTTTGAAGAGAATTACACTCTTGGGAGCTCTTTTGGATAGCATTGCCACTAATGATTCCGTCAAGTTCACCACACGCAATTGTAACCCTATCGTATTCAATATCCACTTCCCAGTTGAGGTTGAACCCATCAGGACAGACAGGACATCGTTCAAAACAACATTCACGAGAAAAGTCATTTTGAGCCGCGGAACACGTTTCACTTCCTGCTTCTTCTGATAATGCAAGTTTGTTGCCAATATCGGCACATGATTTCAACTCGCCATAAAAATCTACAGAAACATCGCCCTTTACATCAGATCCCACTGGGCATACCTTGCAAGGATTGTCTGGGCTAGTAAAACAACAGGCAGCCGCATACTCGTCACGTTTTGCACTGCATAGGGTGCTTCCCTCCACAACTATGTCTTTGCTGAAGCTCATTTCCAGCGAAGAGCAGCTGATCGTAGTTCCGTTGACAGTGATATTGGCAGTAGCATCAAGGGACGACCCAAACTCGCACACTTTACACTTGTCAAAGCAGCACGATTCGGCATGCTTATTCTTGGCAGCCTGACATTGGGTGCTGTCGGCGGCCTCTCTGACAAAGAGGGAGTTGTAAAGATTAAGACAACTTATATCCGCACCTTGGTAGACTACTCGCACATCACTTGACACTTCAAGATAATCCTGGTCAACATGGCATAAATTACACGATGTTTCAGGAGGATCGTAGCAGCACTATTAAAAAGGTCAACGAGATCGGTAAAGAGTGAGAATCGAAGTAGAGCGATATAAAGAATGCAAATTATTAAACGAGAACTGAACACACATACCTTCTCACTGAATTCGCCTTTGACGACAGCGCACTGATCAGTTCCAGCAGCCATACCCTTGTCTCGAAGAATCCATTCAAAGTCACCACAAGCGATTGATTGTCCTTCATATGTAACAAAAGTTTCCCAGTCGGCTTTGCCGCCGTCACAGAGGGAACAGATATCAAAACAGCATTCTTCAGAGTGTTCGGACGATGCCGACTGACATGCCTCCTCCTGCTGCTCTTCCCTGCTCCCGAGGTAGTTAGATAAGCTTTCACAAGAAGTGTCCACTCCAAGGTAGCTCACAAACTTTTCTTTATTCACACCGGTTGTCTCTCCTGGACAAATGCGACAGGGTGTTACTGGTTTTTCATAACAGCAATCTTCTGAGTACTGGCTTGTGATCTCATCACATTGTTTAGACCCAGCAGTAAATGCTGCAGGGCCCAACCCCAAGTCTAATTCAAGGCAAGTCATCATGCGACCTTCATAGGAAACCTTAACACCTGCCTCAAGGCCTTTACCAGGACATAACGAGCATTTATTTTCACAACATGCATCAAATACTTCAGCCCTCGCAGAGGAGCATGTTTCGCCATCATCTTCTTCACGTCGAGTCATCATATCATTCACGTCGGCACATGTCATCTTTTGGTCCATGTAGAGAACAGTATTAGACCCCATTACATCAAAGTATTCAGAGCCCTGTTTGCAGATGTTGCATGGAGTTTCTGGCTCTGTGTAACAACATTGCGGGTATATCGCCTTGTCGCACTCATCGCTGGATGCCAAAATGCTGTTTTCGTAAAAGTAAGTATCAACTTCCAAACATGTCTTCGTTTGGCCATTGTGATAAACAGTGAGCACCGGATCAATCTCTTGAGATTTATCACAAATCTGACATTGGTCAATGCAGCAAAACTCTTGAAGATTGTTCTTAGCGTTGACACAAACGTCCCCATCTGTTTCTTCCCTTGTGGCGAGACTTTTGCTTATGTCGCTGCATTTCGATTCCTTGCCATTCCACTGGGCACTGGCGCTGACTGAGACAGCATTGTCCGGACATATGTCGCAAGCATTGGTGGGAATGCTGTAGCTACACGTAGCAGAAAATGCATCTTTGAGGCTTCGGCATTCGGTGCTGTCATTGCTAATAGCCGCCTCCTTTATGGCATCGTCAAGCTCCAAACAAGTGGCTACATTTCCATCCATCTCAACTTCTGCGGTCCAATCGGGATACTTGCCTGGCTCGCCAGCAAGATTACATCTCTCGTAACAGCACTCATCAAAAAGCGATGTTTGGGTCACTTTGCAAACCGGATCTGTGTCTTCAATTCTTCGAGACATGAAGTTTGCCACGTCATAGCACGTTGTGGGGCCATTGAAATCTACCTGAGCATTATCTTTGACGTCGAAAAACACATCTGCTTGCTTACACAGCTGACATGAGGTTATTGGACTGGAGTAGCAGCAAGTTCCAGAATAATCAGCCTTGAGCGCATCACACTGTTCCGAGCCATCCTCCACTATGTTTTTGCGAAAAATCTCGTTGAAGTCACCACAAGACATATCTGTACCATTATAGTTGATGAAAACATCCCAGTCTAGGTCGTATTCCCCACAAAGGTCACATGTGGAATAACAGCAAGTTTCTCCTATCGTAGCCTTAGCATCGGAGCAGGTGTCAGATGACATTTCTTCTCGTTCCATGAGAAAGTTGCCAGCACTTCGGCAGGTGACTTCGTCGTCATTGAACTCAACCATCGCAGTATGATGCATATAATCAGTTGTAGCACAGAGTTGGCACGGGACAGAAGGCTGGCGTATAAAAAGCTTTGTTAGACAATATGAAATCCAAAAGCAAGTAAGCGATGGGTGCACTATTCACTTACTATTTTGAAGCAGCAGGAGTCAAAGTGGAGTGCTCTAGCCTCGTTACATTCATCTGATCCATCCGTCGTTTTCTCTTGAAACAAAGTAGACTCAATATCGGAACATTTTCCTCGCTTGCTATCTTCCTCACCGCCAATTTCCACGAGCACATCCGGATCTAACCTGGATCCCTCTCCGCACAGTGAGCATCGATCGAAGCAACACGAGTCAAATCCCAAGTCTTTTACCACAGTACATTGACTACTTGATGATTCAAAAGGAGATATGAAGTTGTTTACCTCCGCGCAGGTAAAATTTGACCCGTCATACTCGATTTGCTCATTTGGCATCAGCGTATTCTTCTTCCCATCTTTGGTGCAGATATCGCAAGGATCATCAGGGTATTTGTAGCAACACTCGCCCTCGAATTCAGAAATCATATCAGTGCAAGTGTCCTCTTCAGCTTCGGTCTCATTCGCATACAGTATGGAATCGAGCTCACCACAATTTAAAGGTTGTTCTTCGTACTGAACCTCGTTCCACCACTTAACACCCTGCCCTTCACACAATGTACATTGCTGTGAAATCAAACAGAGACAACGAGGTTGACAAAACATAGCGAAAATTGCCTATAATAGAGTAAGCCACTTTCTCTCATTAAAAAAACTCACGTTGTAGCAGCACTGGTCAAAATGATCCTTCTGTGCAGCAGTACACTTTTTATCATCGAACTCCTCAGGTCCAAGTCGTTTACTAAGATCAGAGCATGTCATGTTCATGCCCTCGTATTCGATTCCGGCTAAGGCACGTAAATCCATAAATTCAGTTTCAGTTCGGCAGAGCATACATGGATTTTCGGGGTAATTGTAACAACATGTCGACCCCAAAGACTGTTTGGCAGAATCACACTCTTCGGTGCCTGTAGCGTAGTTGCTTATGACGGACATGTCAGCATCGCCGCAGGTCATGGTGTCACCGTCAAACTCAACCTCTAACCAATCCTTTATGCCCTGTGTACTTGGGTCTGGACATAAACGACACATGGTAGGCGGGGGCGCCCCAACATTGTCAATACTGCATCCTGTGTTGGCAAAGCACTGCTGACCTTGAGGACATTGACTAGAATCACCGGAGGGACATGGTTGCTTGCAACTAGTAACGACATCCTGAATATCGATCCCACAGAAAGATTGATCCGATGGGTCGCCTGTCGCGGCTGTGTTACCGTTACTGCTTGAGGTAGGATTGGAACCTTGTTTAAGCATGTCAATAGCCCAAAGCATTTGTCCCATGAAGCACATTTCTTCTGCGTATTGAATCTTCCGATTGAAACTAACCGTGTTGTCGTATGAGATCAGACGATTCCCATCGGTTAGCATGACCATGCTTTGAGTTTCATCGTCAAAGCGGAGGATATCATAGCTGTGCGACGTGACCAAATCGGCTATTTCAAAATAAGGCAAGAATCCATCGGTGCCTTCGCACCCACCCTTTCCAGGACCCTTAAACGGACACTCCAAATCAAGACAATCTTCATCTGCCAACGTATATGTACGTGCATAGCTGGCAAGACCTAAAACCAGCTTGGATCGTTGGATGAAGTGGCTCATATAATCCACAGCCTCATTGATCATGCGTATGTCAGTATGCGACATGGCATTTTTGTTCGGGGCCCATGTTCCCCGCAAATCATCTTCGTTCCAAAAAAATAGAAAAAGAATCAAGTGCCGATGAGATGAATGAAAAAGAATTGCGAACGTCAGTGTAGAACAGGACATTGGTACTCACAAGCCATGACATTGAACCAATCGACGTGTTCTGCCAATCCCGCTAGATCGAACCCCATTTCGA
The DNA here is from genome assembly GCA_036939975.1 of Cyclostephanos tholiformis. Classification (NCBI taxonomy): domain Eukaryota; phylum Bacillariophyta; class Thalassiosirophyceae; order Thalassiosirales; family Thalassiosiraceae; genus Cyclostephanos; species Cyclostephanos tholiformis. The sequence continues at coordinate 5,556 of JALLPB010000647.1, read as the reverse complement.
GTTTGGTGATATTACCGGGTATGGCAATTGATATTTCGTACGGTTCCGGTGTGGCGTTAAAGACCTCGCGCAACGCTTTCACCATAAGTACGTAATTGTCATAATCGACACGTTTGCCACCCCTTTCTTTGAGAGCGGGGTATTCCCAATCTATATCCAATCCGTCAAACCCATATGTTCGCAAAAACTCTACAACGCTATTGGCAAATGTAATGCGATTAGTCCGACTCGACGCCATTGAAGAAAAGCGGTGCTCCATCGGTCCAGGATCATTATGCGTCCACCCGCCAACCGCTATCATTGTTTTCGTTCCAGGAAAACGCTGTTTGACCGCGTTAAACTCTTTATAGAGAGGTGCCTCATTTTCATATGTGCCGTTCCAGGCCTCGAGGCGATATTCCGAATCAATCGAAGCAAAGGAGTATACCACATGTGTGTAGGGGCTACCGTCGAAAGTGGAGGTATCCATCTGTTGGCAATCTTCGTCTCGGCTTTATAACGAATTGGAGATGTATGATGGAGAGAATAGAATAAGATATTTTTATCAATGACCCTGACTTGGCACATCACACAGATATCAATGATATACAACCACGATCACTCACTATATGCTCCAACTCTGCCAATAACCAACATTCACGCTCATCTTCTTTTCCTCATCACAGACCTGTACAACTGGCTCTGTTGGCGCCCGTGTTGGGCGATCAGTGTCGCCAAACTTGCTCACCAAACTATCAACATCCACACCACCGCACCTACTGAATGCGAAGCATCCTTGTCCTTGTGGGCATTCGTCACCAGAAGGACAAGGTGTGGCATTTTCGCAATCAGCGTCAATTTTTTCGATTGATAGTCCACAGTAGAAGGTGGATTTCAGTATATTAACGTCGTCCACCGAATAGTCATCAGTCGGACTAGATGGAGACGAAACAGGTGGTGTATTTGAAGGGACTACACCCCCGTTGCACGCGAATGCAAAGCACCCCTCTCCGTCAGCGCACTCGAGCATATCTCCAGAGGGACATGGAGTGGCACCTTCAGGGACACCATTGACGCATTTGCTATCCAAATCGTCCCATGTTGGCGAGCAGTAGAAGTAGTTGGTGGTATCGCCTGAAAATTCGGGTAATTGAGCATCCACATCTTCCTCATCTGGCGGGCTGAGGAACCCGACGAAGCTACCTGGATCGACTTGCTCATTGCATCCAGTAAATGCAAAGCATCCATATTTTTCCCCTTCACCCTCACAATCCTCGGGGCCATTAGGGCACGGTGTTGCGCCATCGCACTTCATCTCCAAAAATTGCATGCTTGTTCCACAAAAGAATGTACCCTTCACTTTGTCCACATTAGGCCCACCTCCTTCTACGGTAGGGTCACTCACAAACGAGAACTTGCCTCCGCAGTTTGTAAAAGCAATGCACTTTTCTCCAGAGGGACACTCCCCAGAATCCCCAGATGGACACGGAGTTGCCTCTTTACAATCGGAGGAAACAGAATCCCAACTTGCACCACAGTAGAATGTTTCGGCAAGGGAGGTCACTTCTGGTAATCCAAATTCATCGTCCTCAGGCTCCTCAGACTCCACAGGAGCTTCAGCTGGTTCGTTTGCTGTTGATTCAGGTGAATTCGCGCTGGGGGCAGGGGTAGGTTCTTGCGCCGTCACCGAACTTTCGGCATCCTGACAACAAACTGAATTGAGCTCACTCTGTCCGTCCTCACAATCAAGGGATCCTTGACGAAAATTTTCCAAGAACCAACTGTATACGTCCACGCAAGTCATAACTTCGCCGTTGAGGATTACGTCAGCATTGATACCGATTTGTCCGGGTTCACAGAGGTTGCATCCGAAGTTTTCTGTCGGAGGGTGGGTGGGTTCATTGGTCAGCTGATCGATTTGCGGGGGAGCCGTGGGCTCGGGCTCGCCGGATGTCACTGGACTCTCTGTCGGCTTCAATGTTGTCGGCGAGGGCGTTGGGAAATCCGTGTACATGATATTGCTCACATATTCCAGGTCGCCGAAACCGGAAAAATCCATCGATCGAAGGTAAACTACGTAGTCCGCTCGATACTCGGGAGTCTCTAGCGGACGTTGCAATAAGATGTTCGGATCATCGTTGACAGCATCCGGCGAGGAACGGTAAGTAGACACCTGGGAGTACGTGACCATGATGATTTTGGACGGGTTTATCCCGTCTTGGGCGCGACGGACCGCGGAAGAGCGACCACCGCTGCGCAAATTCCTCCAACGAGCGCTTGCATCCCTGACGTCGACCTCCCCCGCCACCAAAGGATCAAAATCGTGTTTGGGGGGCATTCCCCACACCTCATCGGCGATCACGACCGATACGTCGAAAATTGAAGAGCGGACGGCGTCCAGCTCCGTGGTCTCCGCATCGATCATCTCCTTGGTGGGATAATCGTTAAAGAAATCCTCGATGTAGGATTCAGTGATGGACCTCCAACGGTCCATCCACTTGGTATCGCCAAGGACTGCGGTGGCATTGAGTCCGTAAAGTATGATACGCACCATTTCGTTCTTGAAGGGTCCCTGAAGGGGCAGGCCGGACGTGGGCGGCGAGGTGGGCGCTCCATCGTCCGCGGTCGTTGCGGTAGCGTCCGTCATCGTGACGGTGCCGTCGCTCACGGAAATATCGGCCTCTCCGTACAGCTCGGACGCCGAGTTGCCTCCCTCGTCGTCCACCGTCGTCTCATCAGCGACGACAGATTCATCAAGCGCCTCCGTCGTCATGCCGTACGCCCCCAATCCCTTCTCGACCTTGCAGTCCGCCACGCCGCTCATGCACTTCAATCCCAGGGAGCTAACGTCGCCGAGGACCGGATCCGTCGCGCATTCGTCGTCCCCCCCCGACGGGCAGCGCATGGGACAGTTCTCGAGGGCGTCGAAGTAGGTAAGGCCGCACCAGAAATCGCGACGGAAGTCGCCGTACGCGAGGGGGGCGTGGGTGGGTCGTGGGGAGGGGGGTTTGGTCGGTAGCATTGCGGGAGGGATACTCGGCTGTGCCGTGATGTCGTTTTAGTTTCCGTCGAGAGAGAGAGAGTGAGAGAGAGGAGGTAGAGAGAGATTTATGGAAGGGAGTGGGAGATCGTCAGCGAAAATTAGGTGGGCGAGATATATGATATGCTGTCAATCGATGTGGAGATATTTTTTCCATCGTCGTCCTTTCTCCCCCCCCCCCCCTCCCCCCTCCCCCCTCCCTCCCGTCGAAATCCGACCGGGAGAGGAGTCCTCTCGTTCCCCAAGACGCGAATCAAATACAAAAAAAAAAACTCACATTCGGCGTCGGCGGCCTGCTTGGCTTGTCGGTGGTGGGCAATTGCGTCGGAACGGGCTCAGTGGTCGGCGCATCCGTGCTGCGCGGGGGAGAGAGTTGAAAGAATGCGGAGAGGGGGAATAATTGAGTCTTTCGATCGACGTATATAAAAAAGGAGGGTAATTCGACAGAGAGATGTGCATCCCCCCATCGGAAGACAAGTGGAAATACTCACGTGGGCGTCGCCGTCATGTCCACGGCATTACATGTCGTGTAGGTCTGGCACGTGTGTCCCTCCACGGCGCAATCGACGTCGCCATTCGGGCAGAACCTGTCGAGGTCGCAATTGTTCGACGCATCCTCCCAATCGGCGCCGCAGAAGTTCTGATTCCTCGGATCCGTGCTCGATAGGGCCACCGGCGGCAACGTCGTGGGTACGTTGGATGATGCGAGGCTCGGGACCTTCGAATTCAATTTAGCCTCCTCGTACTCGGCCTTCATTATGGCGTTGATCTCGCACTCGGGATTGTCGGCGTTTACCCCAACGAAGCACGTCATGCCGTTCGGACATTCCTGCGAATTGCCATTGCGACACCAGGTGAGACTCGAACAGCCCGCCGCCGCCTCCTGGAACGTCGCGCCGCAGAACGTCGTCGACAATTCCGTTCCAGGATCGGGCAGTTCCGACTCCGTCTCGGAGACCTCCATGTCCTGAAATCCGAGCAGCGGATTCGCCTCCGGATTCGTCATCGCGAAGTACGAGCACGGCATGTCGACGAAGCACATCTGACCTGCCACGGCGCACTCCATGTTGGGACAGTGACGCGCCGCGCCCTCGTCCCCCCCCGCCAGGCACGCCGAGCTCGCGTCGGAGTAATCCACCCCGCAGAACATCTTGTCGGTCGGATCGCTCGTCTCGGGATAGAGCGACAGCGAGTAGGTGGGTAGGGTGACGTTCTCGATGAGGCGGGCGTCGCACGGCGTGTTCGCGAAGCAAGTCTGTCCGGGTACGAGACACTCGTCATCCGTTGCCGACGGACACCACTGCCGTTCGGAGCAGGTGTCGGCCTGTATGTCCGCGAAGGACGAGCCGCAGAAGAAGTAGAACTTGTGATTCGCGGCGTCGGGGTCGGCGGCGGTCTGGGCGAGGACGGAGACGGCGGGAAGTAGGAGGAGGATGGCGACGGCGAGAGTCGTCGATGTCGCGGTCGACGACGTCGGGATGGTTGACGATGTCACCGGCCGGGTCCCGGGCTTTCCATTCGTGGTCTTCATGATATCGATGTGCCTTGCTTTTTTTTGGGGGGGGGGGAGATTGATGCTCTATGGAATGAGGACGTCGATCGTCTCTGGGATGGATCGACGGCAATACAAAAGCTACCCGTACCCGTCGACGATTTCTCAATTATTTATAATGCTTCCAAAAGTGGATCGCGGGCGGGCGGGGCAGATCTCGAAGAAGAGAATCAGTATATCGAGCGTCGGTCGTAGCAAAAGACCATGAGTGAATCGATGGCTATGGTTTTCTTTGGGGGATCGAATCATCTTTTGTCGATTTCGGCTATGCACCCGCCACCCCCCCTAAGCCGCCCAAAAAATTGATCTCTCAGAAAGTATTTACGTATTCCCACGTTCATCAAAATCCAGGCTCAACTTTTGAGACAGCCGATGTGCGCCCCAACGTTTTATCCCGTCCAATCCAGTCTTCGAGGAACCCCCCTGAACTGTTTCGGGAATGGGCCCAGCGGGGTGACAAATTGACCTCAACGATCCCATCGGACTTTCGGGCTTCAGTAGTAAATTAATTCACAAGGTACCAGTTCCCACGGTAGAAAGACTCGGTGGTGAGAAATACAATAGCCCTGATTTAACGAACCTCCTCCCAGCGACAGAATCCTACGGGAAAAAAGTAGGAACCAGTATGAAAAACAAAACATCTCTTGGGTTTAGGCAGTTTTACGAGTTCCTACAGGTACATTTGGGCAAATTTTTTGACCTATTCCCCTAATAATATGAAATGTACCTACATCCTTAAAGCTAGAGAGCTGCCGTGTCAATTTTTATTACATGCGGGGATTAAGGCTGTGATTTCTTTGAGCGTGTAGGCATAAAACGTGTAGACATAAAATTTCTCAGGAACAGTGAAGATGTTCCAGGTTTTTAGTTTATTTTATGTTTTATGTCAGGTTTGGTTGAGATTTTGTTGGTTCGCGTGTGCGCAAGTGCGCATGTGCGCATAAAGTACGAGTGATTACTATAAATGAAACATTTTAATTTAACT
>JALLPB010000646.1:0-13938 GCA_036939975.1 Cyclostephanos tholiformis | reverse complement strand
TTCTCCCCAAACAGGAGCGGGGCAAAGTTGGGGGGAAGATGGGGAGTGTCCGAGTGTCACTATGTGACGTCATCTTCCGGCACCCCCCCAAAATTGTCCCCAAAAAAAAATTTAAGACCACTCCATTCGCTGAGCCTGTCGGGATGATTTTTCTCAATAAAATTGTGACCCCACACTCGTAGAATTATCCAGACCCGCCCCTACCTAGCCTATCCGCCGCATCGCATTACAATTAAGGAATAGCAACAAAATAATGGTGCGAGTCTTCATCAAGGGAGGGGTGTGGAAGAATTCCGAGGATGAGATCCTCAAGGCGGCCGTCATGAAGTACGGCAAACAGCAGTGGGCTCGTGTGGCGTCACTACTAAATCGCAAGTCCGCGAAGCAGTGCAAGGCGCGTTGGAACGAGTGGCTCGATCCGAGCGTTCGGAAGGTGGAATGGAGCCGCGCCGAGGACGAGAAGCTCCTGCACCTAGCGAAGCTCATGCCGGCCCAGTGGAGAACGATCGGGCCCCTCGTCGGTCGGACGGCGGGTCAGTGCCAGGAGAGGTACGAGAGGCTCCTCGACGAGGCGGCGGCTGCCGCGGGCGTCCCCGAGCCCGGCGCGGCGGAGGGGACGGGGGGGGGGACGGATATCGCGGCGTTGTCGTCGGCGCGAGGCCTCCGTCCTGGTGAGATCGATCCCCACCCGGAGACGAGGCCGGCCCGTCCGGATCCGGTCGATATGGACGAGGACGAGATCGAGATGCTCCAGGAGGCACGAGCCAGACTCGCCAATACGCAGGGGAAGAAGGCCAAGAGGAAGCAGCGCGAGAAGGCCCTCGCGGAGGCGAAGCGTATGGCCGATCTTCAGAAGCGGCGGGAGCTCAAGGCCGCGGGACTGCTCGCGTCGGAGATGCGCACGCGCGGACGCAGAGGTCGGGAAATCGACCTCGGCGTGGAGATTCCTTTTCACAAGCCCGCGCCCACGGGATTTCACGGCACGCGCGACGAGGATACAAAGGCAGAGGCGTTGAGGAACCAAAGGCTCAAGGACGTCGATTACAGGCGCGTCACGGAGAGCCAGACCCGCGCGAGGGACAGGGAGGCGAAGGAGAGGCAGAAGAGGGAGGAGTCGCGATTGAGAAGCCTCGAGAGGAGCAACATGCAGTACGTCGTGGCAGAGGTTTCGAGGCGGAACGATCCCATCGCGTCGAGGAAGAGGGGGACGCTCAGCATGCCGGAGCCAACGATTGGGGACGATGAGCTAAGGAGGATCGCCAAGGCGGGGGAAGAGGAACGAGCGGCGATCGCGTCGCTTTTGTCGTCTGAGGAGGGGGATGCCGTTGGCGGCGGCGCAACCGACGCGCTGTTGGGGGATTACTCCGACCGGCCCCTGCCCACGCCGATGCGCACTCCCGCCGCGTCGGCACTCGCCGCAAGGTCATCCCTATCGGAAGTCATCCAGCGCGAGGCCATGAACCTCCGTGCACTATCTTCCGGTCAGACACCCCTGCTCGGGGAGGAGAACGCTCACCTGCTGGACGGGGGTGCCGGAACCGGTGCGTCGTTGAACGGGGGGGCGTCCGCCGCCGCCGCCGCGGCTGCCTTCGGATCTACCCCCATGATCGTCAGAGCTGGCGGTGGCGGCGTGGACGATGTTACCGCCGGCGGACGAAGCGTTCGGACGAACGCCACCCCCCGTAGGGATGAGCTCGGCCTTAACGCCGGAGGCGACGGTGATGGTGGCGATAATCGTCATCCTCGTGGGGGCAGGCCTCCCTCCGAACTCCGCTCCGTCACAGATCATGAGGACGACGCGGTCTCGGTAGGTGGAGCGTCGCTCGGCGCGTCCTCCTTCGGTGCATCCACATTCGCGAGCACGAAAAACGTCTCCCTGCGTGAATTGGCACGGGAGGAGCGTCGCCGGGCAAAGCGCGCGCGGAGGGAATTGGAAGAGGCGCTCGCGAATCTCCCCGCGCCGCAGTTTGAGTACGAGTTGGGCGTGCCGGAGGATGCTGTCGTGGACGAGGCCGACGACGACGGGGGGGCGAAGATGATCGCAATGGATCGAGCCGATGAGGAGAGGGAGGAATTGGACCGCCTGCGGAGGGCGGCAGAGAAATTTTACGAAGAGCAATCCTCGGTGATAAAGCGGGGAGACCTACCTCGTCCCAGGGGAGGGGACGTTTTGGATCGACTTTGTGGCTCCTTGGTAGATGCCTCTGAGATTAACGATGACGAGAAGTCATTGGACGCGGCGACGAGGCTAATTTACGAGGAAATGGCGACGTTGATCAATCACGATGCGCGCTGTCACCCCGTCACACAGGTTTTTGATCCTATCGTCGCCGGTGTGTCGAGTGGAGGGAAGAAAGACAAGAAGGACAAGAAGCGGAAGCAACAATCGATGATGGAGGATATTCCAGAAGTATTGCTAGATTATTTTCCAGAAGAAGCGCTGGAGAACGCCAAGCTGTTGCTCGCCCAGGAATTTAAGGTTGTGATTCAAGAGAAACGAGAATTATTGTCTTCTACTAAAGGTGTGTACTACGATGAAGACGCCGATGTGTTGAATGCCCTTGTAACTGAGACTATGGCGGCATCTCGCGACGGTGCAACCGGTTTGTTCTTCTCTACGGATAACGGTAGGAGTGGATGGCACGAAGGGTGCGACGATATTTCAACCCTTAAAGCCGAATATAGCGTAATACAAAATGCCACAAAATCGATGTCCAAGGCCTGCACGAAGCTGGAACAGAAACTGCAAATTCAGACCGGGGGCTACGTGCAACGTTCGAGTGCCATCATCGACTCTACGCTCCAATCTTTCGCTGAACTTCAACATTCTCGCATCGAACAAAGCGTCTATACCCGACTACGTGCCCACGAGACTAAGGGCGTTTCGCTTCGTCTGGAAATGTTGACGGAAGAGGTGGAAACATTGGAAGAGGTGGAGATGAATAAACAGAAAAGGTATGGGGAATTGATCCATGAGAAGAATCGGTTATTGCTGAAGATCAACGGTCTAGGAAAAAAGATGGATACTTAGAAATGAACCATACTCGATAATTTTTTAAGCTTTACTCAGAAAGCACTTAGCTACACTTTTTAGCATGATCTTTTAAGCCTATTTGTGCGAGGATTATCCATTTCCAACGGAACAATATTCGACCTTAATCCTTTCTACAGCGCAAATGCGTTCTCCCGTTCCTGCCAGTGGCACGCAGGCCGCGGGCCGTTTCCCCTCCAACTCTTCCCTGCTGATTGGTTTTTCTGTGCGTGTCCTTTTGCCTTCGCTCGCTTTTGCCGGAGGAAACATTAAAATCCATCCTCGCGATTTTCTAGTCACGGTATCTGCTGGGATCATTGCATCGTACAGCTCCTTCATTGGTACCCAAAATGGAGAATACTTAAACCGTGCCACATCCAGCACAAGACACGAGTCAGTCGGCGGATGATACGCGGCGATTGGAGAGAAGTGTCCGTCGCCGGTTTGTCTCAGTGACGACCTGGCGAAGGATGCGACCAGGAAGTAACCTCCATTAGATCGTGGTGGATGGACATTCGTGTCATTCTCTATTTCAGAGCCATTCCAATCTATTGATGGCGGTATGCAAACTGAGTTGATGACGTCTCGACGAAAGTCATCCAAAGAATGCGCATCTATACACTCCTCAACCTCTTCCTCCGAGCGAAACGGTCGTTTCATCACCAGTGTCACCCCCTGACATCTGGCCAATCCACAAAATTGTTCCAACGAAATTCCCTCCCTCCGTACTCTTTCTTCCTCAAGACAGCACCGCTCCAATAGCATACTCTCGTCACCGTACCATCTCCACCCTCCCCTCCACCTTACATTCGGGTCTATTGCGAGTGCGTTGAGGACTAGGATAAGGGTGGAAACGCCACAGTAGGCGGGATCCATCTGACTTAAGAACTGTTGTGATAGCGGAATGTAAGCCTCGGCATTCTTGGTTTGCAGGGAATGCAGAAAGCGCGACTTCCCTTCGGTGGAATTGAATGCCAGCAGATTCGTCGGTAGGATGCGTCGCTTGAAGGAATATTCTGGTTTGGCAATGGTCGGGGGTAGGGGCGTGTTTGGCGCGACGACATGTTCATCTTGATGGCAGAACTTAGGCGACAATGAGCGTTGCTCTAGTTCGTAGTGTATTCCTCCTCCATTATTCGTAGAATTCTGCTTGGACACCGGATTCGGACATTGTTGTAATTTTTCTGATACATTTGTTTGCCGCGATTCGGCGATGGTGTTGATTGATCTGCCATCGTTTGTTGTAGAACACGAGCACGTTCGACAATGGCGGAACGAAGCGGCGCCATCTGGGGGTGGGACGATGGGGCACACCATTCGCTTCGAGGAGGTGAGCGACCCCAACGACGAGACGATACTCAAGTTCCTTCCCGATGGAATGCAATTGCGCGAGGCGATAAACGACCCCCTGCTGAGCAGATATTCGGTCATCGTCCTCGACAAGGCCCACGAGCGTACGCTCGCCACCGACGCGCCAATGGGACTGCCCATAGAAGTTCTGCTCGAGATCAAACCCCGAACACCGTTGTATTGGTCGGGAGAAAAAAGCACCACCACGAATCGAAGTCTTATGGGCGGAGACATACCCTCTGTGTACGTATCGTGTATAGGTACGAAAATAGATTAGTACCTAAGTACTACAGTGCCCAGTACAATTGTCCCGAGGCAAAAATCTAGATTTTTGTCTTATAACTATTCCTATAATCTGACTCTACGAGAAGTTAGGCCGCCCATTGTTCCTCCTAACTTCTCGTCGGAGTCTACTTTAGGAATAGTACAAATAGAAAAATCTTGATAGTTTGCATCGGGACAACTGTACTGGGCACTGTAGTAATGTACCACGGCTATCTACGTTTTGTTTTACCTAGGTACATACAAAGGTTGGTTTTGTTGGATATGGTGTGAGGTCACTCTCTCTCTCTGGCGGCATGGCCTGTCTTGAATCCTGTGCTTCGATGTGTATTCCTGTCCCATAGCATGAACGAAAATAACATATCCGTGTATTTGACCATCTTCACATGCAGCTACACCCACGAGTGAGGAGTAGGGCTCTAGAGGAGTATTTGAATTTGAGACACCATGTTTTCATCTGATCGTCCTGTTTCGTGTGCCAGAATAATATAATCCAATCTAATAACATACCTGTGGCATAAACCCTATTATGCTCTACTTTATTTAAGTAGTCAAAGTTTTGATCACGTCGAAACAGAGACGATTTTTTTTCTTTCTTCAGATGAGTTAGAAAAGATAGTCAGGGGGCTGCATTGTGTTGGATATTTTTACGCGAAATTTTTGCTGGTTCAATCTTATCACGCCCGACCAAAAGATGCACTATTCGCCTCCACTCTTCTTATATCTATACTCCTCTTGCACCCTGTACGGCTCGGTCAGAATCCAGTTCTTTTTCTTCTTTAATTCTCTATCACAGCATCGTTTGTAATACGCGATGAGGGTTCGGCATTCGTCAAGCGGATTGTCGTCCGGCGATGGCAATTTGGACAAATCCACATCCTTCCCGTCCATCTTCATCCTCGCGGCGACGTCTTCGCGCGCATTCAACTTCTTCAACCTCTCCGCCTCTACGTCGGGATAATGGCTCTTCGCATATCCCGCCTTTTCCATGTCGCGCGCCTTCTCGGTGGCATCCTTCGCCAGACATTCGAAGAGTTTCTGGGCGTGCTTTTCGCAGCCTCTTGGTTCCACCGGAAAGTAGGGTGGGAGCTTCGACGGACCATCGAGGGTGGGCGTGCCGGAAAAGGCGTCGCGGAGTCTATTCCATACCATGGTTGATCCTGTTTGTGTGTGTGTTGGTTTTGCCCTCGCTCTCTCTTTCGTGTTTCGGAGAGTCGTTAGCAGATTGAGGGTCCCGGGTTGTAGGGAACGATTTTTGTGATTTTTTTTCAGAATATCTTTTACCCCCCTCTCTCTAGCGTTAGGTAAATCTACAATATGACGTAGCTCGAGAGATAGAGAGATTTATCATAATCCGTTTTTTACTTCCATATCACAAATTAGGTAGTTTCCCCCCCAGCGTGGCGCCAAAAATGAAACGAACACTTATTCTTCCTGATAGAGGGACGAACAATGACGGACGGCTAATTGAGCCCTTGCTTGGACTCGGGATCTCCGGCTTCCTGAAAGACCGAGTTCAGTGTGGCATCGCGCATCCGAAACAAGAGAATGCCATCCATGGGAGTGAGCTGCGGTGAAGGTTGTGACCGTTCAGCGGCAGCAGCCGACGACCAGGGCCTCGAACACGCCAATCGCATCATCAGATCAATTCTCCATCAAATCACGGAAGGCGATGCGCCTTCTGGAAATTTCGAGAACGACGACAAAGTCCACATTCTTGTCGGCGGAAATATAAGCACATACGCGCGGCAAGGGAGTGGCATGAGGTCGTTACTACTCTCCAGCCACAGTAATGCTAGCGATAGTAAAAAAAACCAGAGCGATGATGGAAATGATGTTACCAGCATGACAGAGGGGTCTGATTACAGTACTGGTTTGGGATTTCCGCCGCGATCACTCTCATCCTCATCACAGAAAAACGATGTATCAGATGCCAGTAATCCGTTCCTTTGCGCTGGTGCCAATGTACCGTCGTATAGCATCGGCGCATGTTTGTTAGGAGCAATTCCTTTAGCTAATTTGTGTTCATGGTCCTTGCAGTCATCCTCATCAAATGGCCGGAGGGAAGGAGGGAACAGTGGAATGAATTACTCCAACAGCGATCAATTATTTTCATTGGAATTGGAAGACTCAACGACCCGTGATGATGAGCAGAAATCATCGATTTATGATCAATCCAATATAAATCGACGCAGTGATAATGCCAGTGACAACAATCCTACTCCGCGCCTGAATAATGGAGGGAATGCTCGATTTTTTGCCATGAACACTCCATGCGACGATCAAGGATTTCCCATGGGTAATGGATTCGACGGTGATGATCAGCTGAGTAATATTGACAGGATGGACACTTGCACAATCAGCTGGAACAACAAAATTTGTACATTCAATCCTAACGACTTTTTTGGAGAAATGCCTTCTGATGGCATGAAAAAGGAAGCATCAATTGAAAACGGACCTGCCTCTCGGTTACCTACTCATGAATGTGCTTCATCGGGCGATAGTGGTGGAAGTAAGATTGGCCGCAGACGTCATCTTACAATGTTCGGATCGGAGTATGCTCGTATTCTATCAATATCGAATCCTGTATTTCCATCACCGACTGAGCCTACCAGTACGAGCAAAATGAAACGCTCAACTAGTTCAGTGTCTAACAAAATCATGGCAAGGTTTTCGTCTTCCGTCTCTGTGGCCCAGAGCTTTGCCTCATCAGCAAAAGAGGGCATGGACCGTGGGAGTGAACTTCTATCTCTCGATGAATGTCCCAATAGTGTTGCCACAGCCGCAATCACAGATGTCATCATCACTTCCGCATGTGATATCCCGCCGAAAGGATACTACAGAGCCTTTCAACTTGGAGAAGAATCGGTTAAGAACACGGGAACGGGTCGAACAAGTCAACGACTTTTTTTTAATGTGAAAAAGGAGCCTAGTTGGGAAAGGGCAGCACAGCGACCGTGTGTCACCGCCTTTTGTGTGATTTACCCGGATCGAAATGAGTTCGTTCCGCCGGGATTTAGTGTAGTCAGGCACTATCAACCCGGAGGAAGCCGAAAGAAAGAAGAAAGCTCGTCAAACAATAACAGTGAGTTGGGATCGTCGGTATCACCAGCGGCAAATATCAACCCATCATCCTCAGGAGAGCGTATATACATTTGTTATAGACGTTCCCGGGAAGGGAATCCAGTGACAGGAGTAACTTGTCTCAGACCAGCCAAGGGAGATCTCATTCCCGAAGGATACACTGTTTTAGAGCGAACGCCTAGAAATTTTGTTGCGGATTTGGCAGCAAGAGTTGAGCAACCATTATTGCTTGCGTACAGACAGCGGCTTGAAAATTTGGAATGTCTGCGACCATTGCCCTTAGTGTTGTCGGTTTTACGTTCTAAAACAAAGGAACTAAACGCTTACTACTGCACCGGAGGCACAGTGGTTCAATCTGATGTGGGAAGGTATCACATCATGGATAGATCCACACATACCTTAATGAGCACCTCATCAGCTAAAAATCGATTGAATTTGATCCAATCTTCACGCGAAGAGAGCGAGATTGCTGTTCCATCATGGGTCGGCTCAGCTTCGGCTCATCCTCCGAGTCAAATTAATGTCGACCAAAACTTGCGACATGCCGATTCTTCTTTCCAAGTACCCGGCCAAAAGGTTGATCCGATTGAAACGTCACGGGTGCATCAAACAACGAGGCATTCGGGCTATTCAATATCTTCGAGAAGCCAACAAAGCAATCCCTCCTATCTTTCACCTCCTAATATAATGAGTTTTGGCCACAGCGATGACACGTTGCAGGCAGCTTTGGAAACGATGCATTTTATTCCTGTAGTCGAATGCGCTCAAATTGAAGATGCAGCGTGTTCAGATTTGCAATCCAGGATGACTGCTATCACACCGATTCTGACAGCTTGCTACATTTCTCACGGGGCTTCCTCTCTTGTTGCGATCGAAGGATTAACATCGATGCTTAATGAGACCAACTTCTTCGCGAACGATTTTACAGAAGACGATTGCAATACTGACGGCAGCTTTGAAGCAAGTGCACGGCTGACAATCCTCGATTTGACTATACAGGCAGTGTGTGATGTAGCGACATGTTCGGCGCGAGAAACATACTTTCGTGCTTGTGTAGACTTTGTTTCAGACGCGGTACGTTATGCGGGGGGCAAGCTGAACGATCGCACTGTCGGATTTGTATTGAGGTTCTATTTGTTTGTGTTCTACTTCGGCGCAAGTATTCCCACACAAAGTTGGCCTTTCAACAAGGAAGGGCTCCCAAGTGCGGTAGCTATCCGGGACGACTTCTTGCTCTCCGATGCAGAACAAAATATAAATTTCGGCGCACCTCAGGCAGCTGCCATTGCATTGAAAGAACTTGTGTCTATTATGTTGTCACGGGTCGGAACAGGGTTGGACACGGCCAAACATGGATCTATTGAATTCACCCGCGAAGACGCTGTATCACCGCAGCACTTTCACAATAATTTGTCGAATCCTGTGGAAAGGGCAGTGGTAACGGTTGATGTTGTTACCTATACACAACTTGCAATGTATCAAATATATCGATCCGGGGGTAGTGAGCTATTGTGGCATGATTTGATGAACTCAATCGGCGAAGGTATCTTCGGAAAAGGATCAACATCATATCGAGGTGCCATTCATTCCAATATTATTTCATTTTCCATTCTTGCCACTATTGTGAAGATTTGCTCAGGAAAAGTTAAAATGATATCTCAAACGGACCCTGTGCCTCGTGATGTTGCCAGCAAGCTCCTCGGTTTTGAGCTTCTATTGCATTTTATCAGGATGTGGCATGTTGCAGTATCTGCAGAGGATGTCATGCGATATCATCATGCAGAAGAAGCGAACTTAGCGCTAGTTGCAAGGCAGAACTTCAATCCTATGACTTATGCAATCCGACGACTAGTAGTCCCAACATTATTGTCAAATACCTCTTCATCGATTGAGAATTGCCAAGTATATCGTCGTATTTTAAGGATCATCACTCAACTGTGGTGTAATCCATATTATCGATGCCAAATGAAGATTGAATTGGCTGTATTGATCGAGCACTTTGTGTTGAAGTTGCTCCTTCTTGAACCCCAAGTACATATTGGCAGTGCTAGCGGCAATGATGGTGTCACACTATCAGAAGGTATGCCATCGTTAATACGCCAACAGCTAGATGTTCTGGAAGAATTGAAGCTATGGTTTTCGTCCAATACCAAAGATGCACTTGACCTGTATATCAGTTATGAAAATGATGGCATGTTACATGGCATGTTGCCTCCTTCATATTGCAGGATAATGAATAAGATGTGTGAGGCGCTGTGCACTTTAGCCGAGAAATGCGGCACAATCATCAGCGAGCATGGTCGTTTTGCCAGTATAAATGGAGGTACTGGTTCTTCCCGTAGGCCTGCCCTCTTCCCACGGGAGAATTCGGCTTTGAATAATCGCGAATCAGCTCAGACAATGCGGCAAAAATCATTTGATGCAATCACCGCAATCGCCAAATCTATGATGGATTGTGCTTCCATTTCGTCGCACAAAGGATGGACAGCTGAATCAGGGTTGGTGGACCCAAACGACGACAACCTGTTTTCTGAAAATGATTCATTTGACGGACTTGGACTATCGCCGCGGCTTATACCAGTTCTTAGTTTTGAAAGCGAGAATATTATTGACTACTGGAGGACATCAATCGAAAAACGGAAGGCCCCATTGCTATCTCTAACGTTGACATCAAGCAGTGAAATTGAAACGCCAACATCATTTCGTATCATGCACTCCATGAGCCAAGACTCGTCAAAGCAAGCCTCATTGCATGAGCAAGAAATTTTTGATGTTGCATTTGAGTTGATTGCCACAAAGGGCCTCAAAAAAGGGATAGACTTTCTCATTGCGAGTCGAATACTTACCTCATCACCAAGACAAATCTCCACCTTTCTCCGAATTCACCTGTCGTCCATTGATTCTGGCTTACTCGGAGATTACCTTGGAGAAGGTGGAATTGATGGTGCCGACGCCGATTTTTTCAATCTTGTACGGTTCAACTTTGCTAGAGCCACTTCCTTTGTTGGCATGAACATTGAACAAGCGTAAGTCTACTTATGACCAAATATTTTCTTTGGTCAACTCTAACGATACCATATTCTCCCAAAACCAAAAACCATTTTCAAAATGTGCTTGATACTATCAGATTACGACACTACCTCACGAATTGCGGCTTTCGCCTTCCTGGCGAGGCACAGAAGATTGACAGAATCATTTCTACTTTTAGCCAGTGCTACTGGGAGGACAATGCTGGGGATCTCCAGAAGTGCCCATTTCAGAATCAAGATACGGTCTTTCTCGTTTCATTTGCGATAATCATGTTGAATACCGATTTGCATAAGACGCAAGTGTCCAAGGGCAAATTTCCTAAGAGGATGACCAAAAACGAGTTCATGAATAATTTGCGTGGTGTGGACGACGGCGTTGACAAGTTTCGAGACTATATCTACTCAATATATGATTCGATCGAATCGATGCCCATAGTTATCTCAACCTCCCCCACTCTGATTAAGAGGAGTAAACAAAACGATACACATTATTCACTTCCGTCCAAAGATCCGACGAACCTCTCTAGTTCTATCCATAACTGGGTCAGGAGTGTGGAACCTGCGCAAGAGCTGTTAAGAACGTTCGCTGTCCAACATGATAAGTTTCAATCACTAGATGATCAACTGTTGCAGGATGTAGCACGCCAAATGTTTAGTGCAAATTGGCACCATATCCATGGCGCTATCAATGCCACCATCGACAATGCTCATCTTGACCTTGCTGGGCTTGACTGCTGCATGGATGCGATCGAACATTCACTCCGCGCGGCATCCTACCTGGGCATGGCAGTGGAGCGATCTGCTTTTAACAAGTTGCTATGTCGCGTGACTCGATTCCGCGATCTGAATGAGCGGAATAAAGAAGTCGACGGGGAGACAAAAATCAATGCAATGAAACAAGTCGCAAGTCGCATAAGAAATGGGGATATTTTGCTGAATGATACATCCCGATGCTATGTAAGAGAAGGTGACCTTGTCAAACATCACCAACTCGCGGCCCGTACTTCCACCTACCGCTTCTTTTTATTCTCTGACGTATTGGTCTACGCTCACGTGTCAAAAGAGGGTGACTATAAGGTTCATGAAGAGTTGCCACTTCATTTGATGAAGATCGATGATAGTGAAAGCCAAGGCTATTACACTAAACAGAATTCGTTCCATATTCACCATCCAAATAAATCCTTCTTAGTCACATGTGCAGATAAGACTGAAAAGAAACAGTGGATGGAAGACATTAATACAAGCATCAGACGAGAAGTGAAACGTAAGGCAGCGATTGAAAAGTCTCGGATTGAAGCTGCAAGACGAGCTGCGTCTAGGTAGTTGTCAATTGTATGCTTTTGTTTTCTAACTTGCAAGAAAAACCTTATTTGCTATTTATGACACAAAAAAAACATCATAGCATGCAATCCTGCCATCTTCCAATACTTAAATCATACAATGGTTTAAGCTTTTGGGTAACTTAGTGCATTTCAATAATACCTGGATATTCTGCAGGGCAAAATTACCAAATGGTAATGCAAATTACCAAATGATTACAAGGCCTTATCAGACCTCTTGGAGACTAACAAATGGGGTTTAGCACCCCAAGACATAGTTCTACTCAGTTACCCACTAAAAATCTCTGTCCTCAGGTGCCATTACTAGGTTACGATTCCGTACTACAAGGCCACTTTGGGGGGAAAAATCGAATTACCAAATAGTAACTTCCTAAAATGAATTATTCTAACTCTTGACAATGCAATGTGTGGCAGCATGTGCACAGGGGCGTCAATGGGTCACAGGCGCAGTAGGTTCTGATCTGTTTTTGGCATTCATGGCACCTAAGGTGCACGCATTTTGACGTCACAACATTAAAACAGCGGCACGTGTGATTCCACTTTCCCCCCCCTCTCTTTCGCTTTTTCAAGGCGTGATCAGCATTCCTAAGCCTGCTCCTAAGGCACATGGGAGGCAGGTCTAAACCGGTAGGATTGTGGTGACTGTTATTCACATTCCACCTAATGTTTTGCCTGTGAATAGCGACTGAATGGCTCGGTATACTTGAACATCTTCCACTGGCCGTTAACCTTCCAATACATTGGATAATCCTCCCTCCTCTCCAACATCCCATGCGTTGACATTATCTTTGCAACATATTTTGAATCGCGACAACAGTGAATACAAAACTCGATATTGTTGTGTTCTGAGATGTAGGTCTCACAGTGGCCGAGTGGCAACTCATCGAAATACCCATTGATGACTTCTCCCGGCACTCCACGAGGCCAGTTTCCACACTTCTTCACATAGGCTTGAAACCATACCCTGTGCTTGTGACATTCAATCACACCCTACCTAACACAGAAGCCACTATCCCCAACCACGACCTTCCCCTTCCAACATATCAGCTGCATCAGCTCAAGCATCATTGTCATAGTCTTCCCCAACCTAGCCGGAAGTTCTAACGGGAATGCCCAGCGCCCATCAGCTTTCTTTGGACAATCCTTGCCCTCCATCATCTTCACCCGCCACATTATTGGCTTGCCCTCATCCCCATTGGCAATCGTGCTAAATGGGTGAGGCTTCCAAGGGGAAGTTTTTCTTGATGATGTAGCATTCCCTCTTGACATCGGGGATTGTGACAACATAACACAGATAGGTGGTTTGTCGGATCCTCCTTCATGCCTCACCCACAATGGCAATGTTAACGCAATGTGCCCGCGTGTCCAGGGGATACTTTGCTTGAACCCGGTCACCTGGGTGAAAAAAACAGGCGCTGGCGGAGCCAATGGCTTTGATTCCTCCAAGCTTCTTCGTTGTCCCCATCATCCGGTGTGATTTGTAAGCCCCATCCACAACCACACAACCCAATGTTTTCCATTTTTTTAAACCACATTGGGGCAGATGGGTGGTGCACTGACCTTATTATCATCGTGGGCAATGGAGATCTACCTGACCCCTGTTTGGCTGACCTCACCATCACCATTGTCCACAGAAGTCTCCACTTGATGATGGTGCGCCAACCAGTTCCAACGCCACGGCAGTTCTTCGTCGGCATTACCATTTGGTAACGCAATTACCAATTGGTAATGCCCTGTAGAAAATCAAAGGAACTTTGAAACCAGAGACCTCTGCACCGTCCTGCTGCCAATAGGGTGAGTTTTACACGAATGGGGGTGTAAA
>JALLPB010000645.1:0-13976 GCA_036939975.1 Cyclostephanos tholiformis | reverse complement strand
TTGTCTTCTGTCGATCCCACTGATTCCTACGTTGAATTTATGTTACGAAAAAAAAAATCTTTCTGTCTTTCTTACTCTCAAATTGATTCCTATGTGGAGCCTTTCTTCGATATGATTCCTATGTTGATTTTTAGGAACGAAAAAAAAACTTTTGGAGAAAGATCTTTTTTTCCAACGGTCCAAATAATAAAAACGAGAGAGAGAAACACAAAAAACAGGGTATGTAGCGAAAACAGGTAGCTACGCAGAAAGGGATGACGTTCGAAAAAGGTTGAATGGACAGTACCGGTACGGGCAGCTAACAGTACTGGTACTGGCACCAATACCGGTACCGTAAGACCCATTACTAGTAATTGAAATTTGCGCGTATGGTTACTATATGGCTATGGTACTAGCTCTCAGTATACGTACATTCTACACACATGATGAATATGGCGATGATTACGCTGCGTCCCCCGTCTTCGCCGTCTTCGTCTTCGTCGTCGTCGTCGTCGCCTCCTACGGCGGACCGATCGATGTCACCGACGACGCGGACGCCACAACATCATCCTCCCGCCTCCATCGTCGCATCACGCCGACGACGACTCATCCAACCGAAGTCGACGTGCCTCCCCCTCCTGACGATGATGATGCTATTATACGCGTCGTTCCCACCCCCGACGACGTCGTCGTCGTCGTCGTCATCGTCGTACCGACCTGGCCGCGCGGAATCGTCGACGGCCTCCGTTTCGACTCGTCCAATCCTCGGAGGTGCATGCGTCGTTGACGACGGGGGTGTGGAGAAGTCGAGGTCTATCGTACCGCGTGACGTGATCGAGGGCGTTGGAAGATGGGGCATCGTCGAGCGGCGTCGATCCGGCGTTCGCGGCGGGGGGGGGGGGGACACGGTCGACAATGACGACGACGACGACGATCGACGTCATGAGCCGCCGTGCGGTGCGGTCACGCCGAAATACGAGCCGATCATCATCTCTCCGTCACTCTTGGCATGCGATTGGTGAGGGCAAGGGTACATCGCATTCCCCCCCCCCCCCTTTCCCCCCCCACCCCTCACCCGCGCGCGCGTCCCGTCATTATTTCGCTCTCTCATGGAAAAAACCCCCGCACATTATTATACATACCACGCCAACTCGAAATGTGGTCAGGTCCGACATGGGGTCCGAGGTGCAAAAATGCCTCGATGCCGGCTGCGCATGGCTGCACGTGGACGTATTCGACGGCGTGTACATCGATTCGCCGCATGCGTTAACCTTCGGACCGCGCATGGTCGACGGCATACGCAAGAGATTCGCGAATCGCACGGGACTCGTATTGGACGTGCACTTATGCGTCGAACGTCCGCGTAGGTACGCGACCGCCATGGCCGAGGCGGGTGCCACGCGACTCATCTTTCAATGGGAGGCAATGGGCGAGAGGAACGACGGAGACGACGACGGAGACGACGACGACGACGACGTCGACGACGATCGCGATGCGCTTAGTTCGGCTGTGGCATTCGCGAGGGACATAACCTCGTTAGGAATGGGATGCGGGATATCCATCAATCCAGAAACGGACGTCACGACCATCTTTCCATTGCTCGACACCGGAATGATAGACCTCGTCGATGTCCTGGCCGTTGAACCTGGGTTCGGTGGTCAGCAATTCAATCACGTAGCGATTCGTAAGATCGAATTGCTACGGCAGTACAGAGATCGGATTTTACGTCCCCGGGGGATAAACTTGAGGATTCTTGTTGATGGTGGCATCAACAGCATTACCAGCTCGGCAGTGATCGATGCGGGGGCGGATATCTTAGTAGCAGGTGAGTGAGCATGAATTTACAAATCGATGTCGACTCGACCACAATTTTGCTCTCGACTTACGGGGAACTCTCCTCTCCCTCTTGAAACGGATCGCAAAAGGGACGGCACTATTTCAACACCCTGAAGGATTCGAGAAAGCGGTGAAAGAGCTTCGTTGATCTGCTCAGTTCGCCTAAAGTCAGAGGCGTGTTCTGTGTTGCGCAGGTGCTACTTTAGATACGACTTTGTTCATGCGATGATCACACAATATAATGCGCACTGTTTTAAAAACAAACAACGAAGCAAAGGTATACTCATAGTGAAATCAATACAATGTTATACTACAGTTTCCAAATCAATCTTTACTTTCCATGCTTGAGAGGATATTTTCAATTAATTCCCAAGTGAGCATCCGTGAATGAACGGAAAGATTCAAACTTTGAGAGAACTCTGGAGGAGTCAACGAAGGAAATAAAAGAAAATATCCTCCCTAGCATGGGGAAAAAGATTGATTTGGAAACTCTAGTACTTCTTTGTATTTCTTTTTGGGATCAAAAGAAGCAAGAGTGTTTCAGTCAATGCATGATGTGTACAGTAAACGCTGCCACGGTAGCCGTCAGGGTAGCTGTTGCTGCCAGGTTAGTTGTATCCGTTGGGCTAGTAGCCGTAGCCATAACCATAGCCATAGCCATAGCCATAGCCTTGTTACTAGTCATAGCTGAATAAGCTGTGGACGTTGCCTTGGGCATAGCCATAGCCATAGCCATAGCCATAGCCATAGCCATAGCCATCACCGTAGCTGTGGGCATTGACATCCATTAACCATGGGCGTAGTAGCTGTTCGGATTGCCTAGGTGTGGTCATTGTTGTGGTTGTGGTCATAATCGGGGTCATGGTAATGGGCATAGCCATAGCCTGCTCAGTTCGCCTTAAGTCAGAGGCGCATTCTATGACTTCGTTCGTGTGATGATCACACAATATAATGTGCACAGTTTTAAAGACGAAAAACGAAGCACAGGTATAGACTTATAGTGAAATCAATACAAAGTTATATACTTCTTTTATACTTCTTTTTTCTGCGTCATTCGGCTCTCATGCTGCAGGAACTCGTATGTCCAAGCCGAGCTTTAAATCTCTCCGCCATATCCATCTCCGGTTGCCAAGGCATCCCGTCGACCCCCAGCCACTCTCCTGGCATCTTTGTCAATCTTGGGACAATCAACGATTGTGTGTCCCAAACCGCCACAAAAGGAACATCCTCTGGGACCACCAACCCCATCGCCCCCAGCCGCGTAACTCTCCAACGGATCGTCCATTATCATTAAGACCGGAGGGATGCGCTGATGCGCCTCCTTCAGCAAGTGCTTGAGATCGAGGAGCGTCGTTTCCTCGCAGCTCTTGTTAATGAAGGTGGTGGCTACCCCTGTCTTGCCGCACCGTCCCGTCCGGCCAATTCTGTGCACGTAATTCTCAATTTCTGACGGCATGTCAAAATTTATCACGTGCTGGATGTCGGCAAAGTCCAACCCTTTCGCTGCGATATCGGTGGCTACGAGCACATCCTTCTTCCCCGCCTTATAGAGTGCGATCGCCTCGTTACGCTCTTCTTGATCCTTGCCTCCGTGGATGCTTACGGCCTCAACCCCCTTTAGCAGAAGATATTCGTGTATATCATCGACGTCGCCTTTCTTCTCGCAGAAGATGACCACGGGGGGAGCCGTTTTCTGCAGACATTCGAGTAGGTACACGATCTTTGCCTCCTGCTTGACATACTCCACCTCCTGAATCACGTCGAGGTTCGCGGCCCCCGCTCTACCGACATTCACGACGATCGGTCGCACGAGGGTCTGCTTCGCGAAGTCCTGAAATTTCTTTGGGAATGTCGCTGAGTAAAGTATCGTCTGTCGCTGGTGGTGGAAGTGATTCATTATCTCGCTAACCTCCTCGTCGAAACCTAGGTCGAGCATCCTGTCGGCCTCGTCGAGGCAAATATACCGGCAAATGTCGAGGTTGATGGATCGCCTCTTGAGGAAGTCACGGAGTCGACCAGGCGTCGCCACCACGCAGTGCACCCCCGCATCGCGGAAGGGCTGTATCTGGTCTCGTCCGGACTCGCCGCCGATCAGTAGCTGCGATCGTATTTTCGACGACAGCGCCGCGCAGAATTCGGTCTGGGAGGGTAAAGAAAAGTCGGGATCAAACCGATGATGTGAAAATAATTTTAAAAAAAGTAATGGAGCGATAATTTTGATTTAGACTGTGCACGTACCACGACCTCGTACGTCTGACGTGCCAGCTCTCGCGACGGCGCCAGGACGATGCCAACGGGACCCTCTCCAGGCACTAGGGGCATGCGCGCCTCCTCCTCGAGTGCCGCCATCACCAGGGGTAGCGAGAAGCTGAGCGTCTTGCCGCTGTATAATATACATGCATATATTTACATTCATTTTTCGATATGGTGAGAGTGATTATCAAAAATCAAGCGCGGGTTGGATGGATAAAACGATAAAAGGGATGACGAAGGCGCAGAAAGAAAAATGCCTCGATCTCCTCATGCATCATCGCCTTCATCGCCTTAACAATAAAAAGCAGAAGAAAATCTCACCTCCCGGTGAACGCGATCCCAACCATATCCCTCCCGCTAAGCGCGACCGTGAGACCCTGCATCTGTATCGGCGTTGGTCTCCTAACGTTCTTCGCCACTAGGACGTCCATTATCGGTTTCGGAAAACCCATGTCGGCGAAATTGCGCACGGGGGGGGGCACGTCCTCCCCCTCAACCAATATATGCCACTTCTGACGCGTCCTCTCCCACTCCGCCTCGTTGCCATCCCCGAGGACCTTTCGCGGGCACCTCCACGCCGTGGGCAGCGATGTGCCGTACTTAACCCCCCCCGCGAGCTCCGACGCCGCCTGGAGGGCATTGGTCTGCACGTGACTCGCCTCCTTCATTATGCGATCCTCGTCCACCTTGCGCTGTAGCGCGAGGCGCTGGGTGTCCGTGAGCGAGTCGCGTTGACGCTTCAGCATGGCCGCCTGCTCGAGCAGTGACGTCGTCGCCCCCCCCCCCGTCGTCTCGAGGGGTCGGTCGTTGTCGTCGTCGTATCGATCGTCGACGTTTCCGGACGAGTTAGGTATATCAACGACGACGTCGTCGTCGTTTTCGTCGTCGTCGCCACCGCCGCCGGCGGGAACCGCCACGGCGCCGACCCCGCCCACGGATGCAAGCGCCCGACGCGACAGCGCCGCCGCCCTCCTCCTCTCGTTCGATCCCCCCGCCCCCGCCCCCGCCCTCGCCCACGCCGCGTCTCCCCCGTCATCATCGTCACCCCTAGCGTTCGTCTCCGCCTTTGCGGTGGTAACCGACGCGAGACGAAGCGCCTCCTCCCTCTCCATCCTTAGTCGACGGGCGGCGGTCATCGTCCCGGTCACCCCCCCACCGCCGGTCGTAAACGTCGTCGTCGCGGAGAACGGATCGTCGTCGTCGTCGTCATTGGATTCATAGTCGCGACGGCGAATGCGGCGTTTGGCGCGCCACTCCTCGGCCTCGGCGGCTGCGGCGGCTGCGGCGGCGGTTGACGATGTCATCGTCGGTCTTAGAGAGGGTGAAGTTTAATTTTTTTTGTTGAAGTATTTATTACACTCTCTCTAGGTAGGTAGGTAGGCCCAGACTGTCATAAAAAATAAAATAATAATACAACATCAACAAAAACGTTATCGGCTGATAATTACCTAGGTACTTTGACACCATAAAATATTGAAGACGACCACTACTATCATCTCAAAATCATGACTATTCGATATCGAGTATCCCGATCCCTCCTCGTCGTCCTGCTGTGTGCCCCCGGCTTGGCATGTGGCTTCGCCGTCGTTTTTCCATCACGAGCGGTCGCACCTGTCGGTGGGATGATATCATCGCCGTCGTCGCGGCCGTCGTCGTCCTCGCGTAGCGTGAGGACGAATAATAATGACGAGGACGAAAAAAGCGGCGGCGGCAGCAACGACGGCGATTGTTCGATCGCGGGGCCTCCAAATCCGTCGTCGCCGTCGTTCGTCGCGAATAGACGATCGACAATGGAGCTATTATGCGGCGGCATGGCCCTATCGTCCCTCCTGCTTTCCCCGTCCACCGCCCACGCGTATGCCGCCTCCGACGACGACGCCGGTAGCGGTAGTATGAAGCGCATACTGATCACGGGGAGTAACTCCGGCATCGGAATGGACGCGGCCCGGAGGATGGCCGTGCGCGGACACGAGGTCGTATTGGCCTGCGTGAGTTTTTTTTTGCGTGGATGATTAATCTTTTTTGATGATGTGGAAACGATTTGGGCGTTCATCGTCGCCTTTTCGATGGTCCCCGAAAATTGAAATCGTTTTACGGCCATTTCGACCCCCCCCCCTCCCTTACGCGACGCATGGTATTCGAAACTCGATACTTTTTTTCCTCTCTCTCGCTCTCTCTCGCCTTTTCATGTCGTTATTAACATCGTCGCATCGTGCTACATTGGGCTCGCATGATCGCTCTGTATAACGTCGCAACATCGAACGATTCGGATACGCCCCATTTTTATCTCATAAATGACCACACACGAACAGCGAACGCTCGACAAGGCCAAAGCCGCCGCGGACAGGATCAGAACGAACGTCGCCAACGACAGCGAGGACGCGGTGGACGCAATGGCATTGCTCAAATCGCTGAAATTAACCCCCATGGAATGCGACCTAGCGGACCTATCGTCCATCGACTCGTTCGTTCGCAACCTCAGGAACGACGGAGAATACGCCTTCGACGCAGTGTGTTACAACGCCGGACTCGCGCGCAATGTCGACGCCAGGGATGTGGCGAGGACGAGGCAGGGGTACGAATTGACGGTGGGCACGAATCACCTCGGTCATTTCTACCTCAATCATCTACTATTGGGTGGGAACAGGATCAACGAAAATGGCGGTAGGATCGTCGTCACAGCCTCGAGCGTGCACGATCCCGACAGCCCGGGGGGGTCACAGGGGGCGACCGCGACCCTCGGGGACCTATCGGGGTTCGAAAGGGCCGTCGCCGACGGATCCGGAAGGTTCGATATGGTCGATGGCGGCTGGTATAACACTGATAAGGCCTATAAGGACTCCAAGCTGTGCAATATTATATTCGCGAGGGAGCTGCAACGTCGACTGAGCACGGACAAGAGGACAAGGAATATTATCGCGAATTCCTTCACGCCGGGTCTGATCGTTGGTACCGGCCTTTTCCGCGACCAGAATCAGGTGTTCACGAAAGTCTTCAACGTCGCCGCGACGAAACTGCTCAAGGTAGGCGAGACTACGCACTACGGCGGCGGGGCATTGGAGTACATGACATTGAGTGCCAAGGTCGGCGAGCGCGGGGGGGGGTATTATTATTACAGCGAGCCGGGATCCTCCAAATACGGCGATGGCGCGTTCGGGAGGCAATTCGACGTCAGCGAGGTGAGCAAGGAAGCGCGGGCCTGCGACGATGATGGGAGGGCGAAGCGATTTTGGGAGTTGAGCGAGGAGCTAACCCTGAATCGTACGAGAAGCTAGAAATACTGCAATCAACAAATATCCTCGATAACAAAATATCAACACAGATACTCTGCTGCTATTATTTCATTTCTGACATTTTTATCTACCTTAAGATCAATCCACTCAAGAGGGTTACGCAACAGATCATAAAGTCATCCCCGTGCAATACACATCTTCACCTAAGTATTCTCTGTCTGAAAACGTTTATCTTCCTTGAGCTTCACCGCCGGTAACAACGGTACCGACCTTCCCACGCCTTCATCATATTTCTTCGTGAAACCATTTTTAAAAAGTGAGAGCATTCCAAAAGATGCCAGAACAACCACTGTTGTCGATGCTGCCAAACTACCCTTGGTAGACGCGACATTGGGAACTTTGACCGCCAAGCAAGTCGCCGTCGCGGCCGCGGCGCACGAGGCCACGATCAATTCTCCAGTGAGGCAGTTGCCTACAGTCGATGCCTCCGCCTGGGTCAACTCGATAATCGTATGGCATGCCCGAATAGTTCTATCGTATGACGGGTCGTCGTAATCCCCCCTGCTACACGCTTTTTCCGCCTTACGTATAATGCTCCTCGCGAATCGATTGAAGATGCCGTGCACGCCGTACATATCCGTGGTATCTTTAATAAGTTGACATGACATGCCCTTGCGTATTTTCACCACTCCAGTGAACACGTCGGCATTGTGATAACACTTATCCAACGTCGCTATCGCCATTACCTGCGGAATGGCGCAGAAACGGAATACCTCAGCACATCGCAGTTGCGATAAATACGCGAGGCAATCTGGCACCAGCTCCAACGCGTCAGTTATCAATTCGTTCAAGCATTTCAATCCCGCCACCTTGACGACGTTGTCCACGGGATTAGCAAAGTATCCCAGATCGCCCGTGGCACTGTACTTTTTCCATACGCTCCGAGGCCAGAAGGCTCTTCCATCTGCATAGTCTTCCAAGTAATCCCTGATGATATTCGTTTTCTGCAAGAATAAGCCCATGTGGTCACTGAGGTACAGCACTTCGCCGACCAATGAAGGTTTTTCCAAACCACTGGAAACGAAGAGACAACTGAGTCCCTCCCCCACCAATCCCGCGACGAAGTGGCAGTATCGATTGTACTGCGCGAGGTCCTCGGTCCCCTGTCCCAAGTCTTTGTTGACAAACTCGGCCATACCTGTGGCCATGCGGCAAGTGATATCCGAAATGACGCGACGGGACGATTCCGGAAGGCTGGCGTAGATCGAGTGACACCTTGGGAATTCCTCAAGCAAACGACGCTCGTCTCCCATGCCGCACCCCATCATGCTCCATGCGGGATCAACAAGCGCGGTCTTATGAAAGGATAGCAACGTCGCGATCTTTGCTTCGGCGGTGGGGAAGTACGTCATGTCATCCTCGAACGACCTAGACATCTTGCACAGAATATCATCGCAGAACGCCAAGTCATCAGCGTCGAACAAATTTTGGATGAAGGGGGAGTCGAGGTTCGATCGAAGAGGGCGGAGGTAGAGCAAAGTCATCGCCGACCAGATCTCGTCAACGTGCATAAGCTGGGAGAGTTTCGACTCCTTGTGAGTCTGAACCTTGCCGTACGCTCCTTGCTTTTTTCTGCCGGGAAGCGCGCAAAAATGCAGCGTTGTGCATTGGAATGCAGGAAGAGGGGAGTAAAATATGCGTCAAACGAGATCGGAGCAATCACAACAAGTCGATCTTGACACGTGCAGATGTCCCAATTGGACGGATCGTTCGAACGGGCAGCAGGCGAAATCATCCCTCCTCAAAGAACACGACACTCACAGCGAATCTGCCGTCGAAGCTCCGACTCCGCACGCCCCCTTTCTTCCATCCGCATCCTCCGACTTCTTCTCCTCCGCCCCCCCTTCCTTATCCACGCTTCCGTCGAAAATGGGCCCGGCATTTCCACCCCCGCCCATGTGCTCAGCAGGCGGATCGAACCGGTGAATGGCCCCGTAATCGCAGAAATCGTCGGTAGTCATAGTTCGGCGCAAATCGTCCCACCATCCCGCTCCTTCTCCGTTATCCCCTCCAGCCCCGACGAGCCATCGATCCGCGATGATTCGAAACCAAGGGCTGAAGAGGAGGCCCTCGTTGTGGAACATGTCCAACAATTCCGATTTCGTCACCCATTTGACGTCGTCGACCTCCTCGGGATGCGGTTCGAGCGTGACGCATGTGCGGGACGGCACGGTAACGAAAAGGACGTAGTCGATCTCGTGCTCCCCCCAAGGACTTTTCGATAATACGGATGAATGTGCAAGACGGGACGACGATATATAAGGGGGGAAATGACAAAGTCTAAACGTAGGGGCAACACCCCCACCATCGCTCTTAACTTACCTCCTCTTCCCGTGGGTGACAGTGTCGGCCGCCCAGTAATGGAGCCTCGTTAGGAATTTGAAATTTTCCACCTGTTTTTTCGTGTGTCCGTGTGCGTGGGGGATGACGAAGGTGGCATGATAATCGTCATTAGGCAAAAATAATGGGTGGGAAAATGAAACGAAGGGTAAAGCGCCCACCTTCAATTCGTTCGACTTTATGCCCAATTCGTGCCCGAGCTTCCTGATCGCGGCGCTCTTGACCCCGCGTACCATACCGGACACGACGTCCTCCGGACCATCGACCTCGTCTATTTCCATCCCATGCAAAGGATGGGAACAGCACGTGTTCGTCCACACGTTCGGGAACGTGATCTTCGTGGACGCGCGCTTCTGCAATAGTAACCTCGGCCCACCGACGCCGCCATCGTCCTCGAAGAGGAAGACGGAGAAGGCCCGATGGAGTATCCCGCGCGGCGTATCGTGGGAGAAGACGTGGGATTCTTTCTTCGATGCCGAACCGATGACGTTGTCGTTTAGATCGAGGACGAGGACGGTATCGCGCTCCATGAATTGGCTCTGGGACATGGTTGCGTCCCACCTCGATGACGGCGTCGAGGAGGGTCGCAGCTTCTGATTTTCGTTGCCCATACTTATTAATTTTATTCTCTTCTTGTGCTATGGAAGAAGAAGTTAGAGGAGGATTGCTGTTGAGGTCGTTCGTCGTCATTGGTGGTGTGTGTGTCTTACGATACTATACACAGACAGCTATACACATAATGGCGAAGTAAGACTACCTACTATACATACCTTACCTAGATACCATATTGATAAAGTACGTAAGTACTTTATCACCGGCGCTCTTTCTACTTGGGAATTACTACTTCGTTTGAGGACCACTGATAATGATGGACGAAATCAATGGCGTGGCATGTCCATAATCTCTGGGCGTCATTCCGATGAGAGTACGATATCCATGATTGATAAGTTTTTACGCCTGTCTCTCTAGAGGGATCACTTGCCATGCTAAGTAAGATATCACATATTAATTATCTTCGTCTCGTTATTTGGCGTAATGGAATGACACAACATGTGCAAAAAAAATAATACATCATATTCCCATTATTTCTGCATCTCGACGTCATGCCATGGCGGGATGGGCACACATTTTTTTACTCATACCATACCCCTGATAATTTACATGCCAGGCGGCAGGGTATCGTAGACCACCGGGATTAACGGTGCCGCCCTCTCGAAGAAGGGCGAGTTGATGTAAAATTCCCAGAGCACCAGTAGGCCGATGCCGACCCACGCCCCGTTCTCGAGGACCTTGAGAATGTTCAGGTCCGCGAATGGCGACTTCTGCCCCTCCTCGGTCATCTCTTTCTCCCGCTGCCGAATCGCGAGCGCTCGTCTTTCGGCATCCCTCGCGGCCTTCTTCCCCATCCCCGACGTGTCGATCATCAACGACGCGGCCGCACGCGCGTCCTCGACCCGTCCCTCCCCCCCCATGGCAGCATCCCGCCGCTTTCTTCGGGATATGACCTCGTCGAAATCCGGAAGCTCGACACGATTACCACCACCGTCCCTCTCGATCATTCTGTCGAAGTCCATCAATTTCTCGAGACTGCGATCGCTGATCGTATCCTGGATGGATCGGGGCGGTTGCCATTCCTTGTTATCCCCCGTCCTGCCTCGCATGGCCAGCAGTATTATCTCCTCGTCGAGGCCATCGACGTTCCCCCCCGCCTCCTCGGCGAGTTTCGGATTGAGTCCTCCCCCCCGTCGGATGGGAACGACAGACGCATTCGTCTTCCTCCTCGGGGGAGGAGAGGGAAGTTCGGAGGTGGTGGAGGAGAGTGCGACGGCGTCGTCCCCGTGCTCCTCCTCCCCGCCTTCATACCTTCCCCCCTCCTCATCAACATCATCGAATTCGGGAAGTTCGTCGTCCGACGACGGCGGTGCGATCGGCGAGGCGGGAGGGGAAGGGGCGGTCTTCCGCCGTCGTCTCCTCTGCGCCGCCATCAGTGACGACGACGACGACGACGAAATCGATGACGGGACGGACGAAGTCACGATGATCGACCCGGCACGCGTCGTCGACGGCGGTGAGACGAGCCGCGCCGCCGGGACGAACGAGCTCGACGTTAGCGGGAGCGTGAGTAGCAGGGTGATGATGAACTTCATGGTCGGTTGGGTCTCGGATCAGCTGTGCTGGGATCGGGGTCGGTAAGTGGGACGAAGTTGAAGTGGGGATAGTTACGTAGTTTACTGTACGTGTGTATCAGCGTACGCTACGGCGCGGCGCCCCCCATCCCGACATGAGATGGAAGTGAGAAGGAAGTAAGTAGAACGATGACTAATGACTACTATGACGTAGCGTTCTGCGATTTGTCGTTACCCGTTGAATGACAGCCTCCGACAGCAACAGCGCCAACAGCAGCGGCGGCATCAACAAACGCGACGCATCGGAAATGATGACAATGACGATGAGTGACGCGAACGCGACGGTCGGCGACGATCGTCGTCGTCGGGTCCCCCCGCCTCCCCTCTCGCGACGCCAGAGGGGGAATCTCAATACCCTCCTATCCCGTCGTAGTCCGTTCTCGAACGAGACGGGATCCCTCCCCGTCGGGGAATTCGACCCGAGTGATGCCAGCACCCCCGGAGGTGGCTCGCTGCGGGATGCCAAGATACTCGTCGTGGGCGCGGGGGGGCTGGGGTGCGAGATTCTCAAGGATCTCGCCATGTGCGAGGGCGTCTTCGGGGACGTGGTCGTCGTGGACCTGGGTGAGAAATTTTCTCTTCGGTTCTTCGGTTTCGGTACATACTATGTCCCAAAAGGGGGATATTGTTGTCTCTCAATTCGTGTTTCCCCGTCGTTACTCAAGTCAACATTCCGTGTTCTAATTGTTTATTTATTTTTTTTTCATCGCCAATTTTTTTAGACACCATCGACGTGACCAACCTCAACCGCCAATTCCTCTTTCGGTCCAAGGACGTCGGTCAGTCAAAAGCCGTGGTGGCGGCCAAATTTATCAACGAGAGGTGCCCATGGATGAACGTCGTGCCGTACCATGGCAAGATTCAAGATAAGGATGCTACGTTCTACCGACAGTTCAGGGTCGTTATCAGCGGGTTGGACAACGTCGAAGCTAGGAGGTGAGTACAGCGAGAGGCGCGAATGATTCAATTGTTGTCAAATATTATAACACTCCGCGAATCTGATTCCTCCGCTATCCCCTCGCATTAGATGGCTCAATGGGATGATCAACAACCTGGTCGAATTCGATGACGACGGAGATCCCATCCCCGAGACGATTATCCCCCTCATCGACGGCGGCACTGAGGGTTTCTCCGGCCAATCCCGTCTAATCCTTCCCCGGATCACTTCCTGTTTTGAATGCTCGTTGGACTCTTTCGCGCCCTCGGCCGCCGTGCCACTGTGCACCATCGCCGAGACGCCGCGCATTCCAGAGCACTGCATCGCGTACGCATACGTCTTGCAATGGCCGCGGGAATTTCCCGATCGCAAGCTCGATGCGGACTCGCCCGGGGATATGAAGTGGGTGTACGAACGAGCACTTGAACGAGCGGAAAAGTTCGGCATCGATGGGGTGACCTACATGCTGACGTTAGGAGTCGTCAAGAATATTATACCGGCCGTGGCAAGTACCAACGCCATCATCAGCGCTGTCTGCGTAAATGAGGCGATGAAGGTGCTTTCGTTTTGCTCTCAGAGCTTAAACACGTGTATGTTTGTGTGCTCGGCTGTATTTCAATTTTCAATTAAGTATACGATCTCCCGCATTTTATGCGCTCATCCATCCCCTTCCCCCCTTTAACCCAAACTCTATCTCAATTCTTAGACATGATGTACATGGGCTCGGAGGGCATCTATTCCCACACATTTGTGTACGATCAAAAGTCGACTTGTCCCGTTTGCACCGCGCACACACATCATATTTCACTGCCGTCGACCACGACCCTGAATTCCCTTTTGCAACAGCTCTGCGATGGGGAATTTCGCCTGAAGGCGCCAAGCGTCACCTCCTCTGTGAAGACACTGTATATGAGAAAGCCGGTAGCATTGGAGAAGGCCACTCGATCAAATTTGGATAAAACCCTGAAAGAACTTTTGACGAGTGGAGAGGAGCTTGTGATCACGGACCCGGTCTTTCCCGATACTAGCTTAGGATTGGTGGTTGAATTTACTGACACGTTGACATGAGTTAAAACACTCATAAACTAAGTAAATATATCGGTGCAAAAAACCCCCCAAAGATTGAATTCAATTCAGGACCATGCATATTTC
>JALLPB010000644.1:0-15920 GCA_036939975.1 Cyclostephanos tholiformis | reverse complement strand
ACTCTTTCTTGTTTCTCAATTTTTCAGAAACAAAAGAGGGTGTTTTTTCTTGTGCAAGTGATTTCACTTCTGTGAGTGTTTTACTCGTGCACCACCACAGCAAGCAGCAACACCGTGCTCTGTGCTGAGAGCTCAGCATCTCCCACCATCTACAATTATTATGCCACGGCAAGTCGGGTTAAAAGAAAAAACGCCAAGGTGGAACAAGGACGATGACTCTGACTTCCGAAAACTTGTACACCAGGGTATTATTGACATTGACGATATCAGCCCTGTTTTCATTGATTCCATCAGAGACAGTACTCCCCGGTGGAAAAATTGTTCGATCGATAACTTCCGCTTAAACTACCAAAGAGTTGCCAACACACTTCGACTTGCTCAGGACCTTGACGGTGTGCGAGCAAGAAACAGTAAGTGTTTAGTATTTTTTCCTGTTTCTCATTGTCTGGTCTTTGATACTACTCTACTAACAACACTGCTTGCAAACTCCAATGAAGACGAAGAAGCCAACGACACCGACGATGGTGACAACGATGACAACAATGACAGCGAGAAGGAAGAAGAAGCCGACGACAACAATGACAGTGAGGAAGAGAACAAGGCCATTGACGACAACATGCCTCCGAGGGTTAAACCATCAGCTGCTTCACCACCAAAAAAAGGGGAAGTCCCCCAAAAAAGAGCCCGGAGTTGCAAACATCACCGCCGCCTTGAAGACGCAGCTCAAGGTTGCCACCCCACCACCTGGAAAGAAGTTCTCCCTCAGGACCAAAGATGCGTACATGGTCAAGCACTATACCCCAAAAAATGTCGATTTTGTTGAAGTTGATATTCACGTTGCAGGGCCACTGATCGAGCATGGATACAAGGTGGAGTTGAGTTCAGATGGGACGTGCTTGATTTGGAAGAGGTTGATCCCGGATTACTTTTTTGAGAGTAAGCAGATGGTAACTATGCTGGGCGGGGCATACCATGAGGATGATTCAAGTGTGATTGCACACGATGATGTCATGCAGCAAATCTGGAATGGGGGACAGAGAACAATGGGTTGCACTTTGCGCCTGAGGAGAAGGCCATGAGAGTCCCGTTGGTTATTGTTTGCACCGGCGATGTTAGGGTGGAGGAAACTCTGCAGAAGGTGGATGAAGTTGTGGTTGGTGGGCACACACATTATCAATTCAATACAATATACAGCTGCAAAGTTCGAGCAATGGTGCAGCAGACTTCGCAAAAGAAAAAAGTGTATCGATCTATTCATGTTGCTCTTGATGAGCTCGAGGAAGGAGAGGATTCAGATGGAAATGATGATGATGTGAATGAGGAGATGGAAGAGGTTGGAAGCTGAATTCGTTGCAAAAACAACGGGCCTTAGACTACGACTTAGAAATAGGAGTAGTAGTAATCATATTAGTAATCAATTAGAAGGTTGTTTGGAACATAGTTTCGTTAATACTTAGTTTCTTAGGTAGTTTCATAGTACTTAACTACACATTCATAGTTTAAAACTATAAATTTTGTAGTTAGAGTTCATTGTTTCCCTCAACCTCAATGTGTGTGTCACTATTCGAGAAGCCAATTCCATAATAAGTTACTCACTCAATTAATAGCAGAATTATTATCTGATGGAGTCATTACGCAAGAACTTAAGGAGGTTGTCGAAGTCCAGAAAAGAAAACTTCTTAGCATTATGGTTTAGTAAATCAAAACCATTGTCATTTGATGCTATGACAACATTGCCAGTAGAATCTATCAATAACCAAATCAAGCACAAGAGCAAGGTGAGAACTTATGACATGTTTAAAATGTATAGATGTTACATACATTATAACAAATAAAATTGCTACAATTTGTCTTATTTTTTCGCTACAATTTATTACTACAATTTGTAATATTCAACACATCATCTCATATAACAGGGGATTGGATTTACAGGCTAGTTATGAACCAAGCTTGTGTCTATGAAAATCAGATACAGTACTCCATGGCTAATAAGTTACTCACTCAATTAATAGCAGAATTATTATCTGATGGAGTCATTACACAAGAATTTAAGGAGGCTGTTGAAAACAAGTATCAGATAAAACTGTCCAGAAAAGAAAACTTCTTAGCATATTGGGTTAGGAAATCAATACCATTGTTAGTTGACCCTATGACAACATTGCCAGTAGAGTATATCAATTACCATATCAAGCACAAGAGCAAGGTGAGAACTTATGTGATATGTTTAAAATATATAGATGTTACATACATTACAACAAAAAAAAATGCTACAATTTGTCTTATTTTTTTGCTACAATTATACAATTTCAAGGCAAGCTCGCTTCACAAGACTAGCAAGTCATTGACTACCGTAAAACTCAACTAGAATTTAGGGACAGAAGAGAACTTCAAAATTCAGTTCTTGGATCAAAGTTAAAAATGAACGACCTTCTTAATCGGAATGTGTGTACCTTTTAAATGCATTGTAAGACAACCGAAAATATCAAAAAACCTGTTCGTTCACCACTTCACTCCTCCAAGGGTCAAATTTGTTTGACAGGTATTACATTATGCAAGAAGGTACCAGGAAAAGATTGAAGGGTATTTCTGGTTAGCGCTAACTAATTAGTACAAGTTTGTAATACCACAACAATTCGTTAGTTAAAATACAATTTGTACTATTTCCAACTTCTAAATAATGATATTTAAAGAATTACAAATTGTTCATTTTTGTAGTATTTTCATTTTAGAAATGATACAAATTGTGCTACTACAAAACAACAGAGCCAACATTTTGTAATAGTACAATTTGTAGTATATTCATTTTAAAAATGATACAAATTGTGTTACTACCAAATAATTAATCCAACACTTCATAAGGTACAATTTGTAGTATTATAAATTGTGTTACTACAAAACATTCACAAGGGTAAAAGTGTTTGACATATATTACATTATGCAAGTAGGTACTTGGAAAGGTTGAAGGGTATTTCTGGTTAGTGGTAACAAATTAGTACAGTTTTGTAATCCCCCAACAATTCGTAATGATACAAGTTGTAAAATTTCCAAGTTGTAAATGATGCATTTTTTTGCATTACAACTGTTCTTGTAGTATTTCCATTTCAGAAATGATACAAATGGTGTTACTACAAAACATTCAATCAAATTATTTTGTAATAGTACAATTTGTAGTATTTTCATTTTAAGAATACTACAAATTGTGATTAGTTACTATGTAGCAAACACTGCACCAAAACAAACTATGGACCTCCCTAATCACTGCCACCAAAAAGCTAATCATGAATTGGAGCACCCTTCCAGAGTAACATATATTTGGGATGCTTCTTTGTGTTATACTTTTGTTGAAACTCTGACACAACCTTATCATTGACTAAAGAGACAAAGTTGACATAACTGTCATGGACAAAGTTGGCTACACCCCACCTATGGTCAGGCTCGTTGAAGTTGTAGTCATTGTCCGGTCAAAAGAATGGATGCACGAACTGAAGAATTACCCAATGATGAATCCATAGACACTTAGGGTTTATTTCTTGGGATCAAGGAAATAATATAAACAAATTGTATTAACACAAATTGAACTTGAAGAACTGCTGTAAAGAAAACAACAAACATAATATGCTCACCTGGTCGAAGTCCTCCCACAATGAAATAATGCCATGAGTAAGCTCGGACCTGTACGTACAGAATGACGAGAAAAGTTTTTTCAGAGTTGGGTATTTCCATTCCAACTCTTGGACGCTTTGGCCCATGATTGCAAATGCTTCATTTGGTGCAAAGTCTAGGCATTGCTAGAGTAA
Source organism: Cyclostephanos tholiformis (assembly GCA_036939975.1). NCBI lineage: Eukaryota > Bacillariophyta > Thalassiosirophyceae > Thalassiosirales > Thalassiosiraceae > Cyclostephanos > Cyclostephanos tholiformis. The sequence continues at coordinate 12,123 of JALLPB010000644.1, read as the reverse complement.
CACAGCCCACTTCTGTTGGATCCCCTTGTATACACCAGGACTAATGCGCTGTAATAGTACAAAGAGAAATTAAGCAAATTGTAAACATCAAATTAGATATAGCACAATTCACATAAATACAAAATGCATATAAGCAATTCACCTCTTCTTTTGTATACTGGACAGGGGCATTCAGCAAGGCAAATGGATTCCAAGTATCAAAGTACAATGCCATTGAAATATAGTCAATGACAAAGTGACAGAAAATCTTGTTCACCTTTTTAAAAGAATTATGACCAATCTCAGGGGTGCTTTCATCAGGAGCTGATGATTGCTTGATATGGAGCATCATTGTATCAGTGACTGAGGAATTGCTTGAATCAACATTAATATGCTCTCAAGTCAAGGAAAGCATCAACTGTAATGCCTAAGTACATCCACACAATTGTTATTTCCAACATATGATTGGTTACCCTCCTTGAATTCCCCCTCTCCAATAAGTAGCCCACGGCCATACTTGTCCTTTATGTCTTCCCATTTCATACCTGTTTAAGTTTGAGTACAAATTGTATTAGTACAAGTAACAAAACAACAAATTGTATGGTTACAAAATACTCACAATATGGACCAAGTCTTTGGTGGGGTGCAATCATAGAATAACTAAAAACCAAATTTTCTTAGTCCAATTTGCAATTATTCTAAGCATGTCACTTACCTGGCTGAAAGATCCTCCTTGGGTGCTACCTTCCTACCAACCTTCTTCTTCATCTTTTTCCCTGCCACCACCAACCTAACATCATCATCCACTTCTGCCTCTGCATCATACAAGCCAACCTCCTCATCCTCCTCAGGCATCTTCTTATCAGGAGCAGTCTTCTTTCCAGCATGCACCACCGCCTTCTTCTTCTTCTTTTCCCCTGCACCACCAGCAGCCTCACCCACCTTTGAGTCATCAGAGTCCTTGTCATCATCGGGATGAAACTCGTCCAATGTGTGATCATCCCTATTGCCCATGAAAGTAGGGCTTTTAGGGCGGGTGGGACTGTTGCTCTTACCTCCATTACCACCTCGGGTGCACACCTTTTTAGTGCGGGTGGCTCTCACCTTATTCCACCACCTTTGGTGCATGCCCTTTTGGTGTTCTTCATGGGCTTCTTGTACCCGTTGTGACACAAGGAGGTGCACCTCTTACTGGCACCTTCACTGGGCATTTTTCTATTGGACACAGCACCACTATTGATGAAAACATCCAAGTCTTTTATAGACTATTGGCATTATCATCATAAGCATCATCTGGATCATCTGGATCACCTACAGATGAGAGGATAGGAAGTTCCATGGCTACAATACTAATCCCAGCCTCCACAACACGAATGCTTGGCTTACGAATCCTGATCTGGCAGGTTGACATGATTGAGAAATACAAAATGCCACCAGACAAACTATATGATTGTTGAGGATTGAAATAAGATAACAACTGAAAAACGAAATGAGTGGTCAAAGAACACCTTCTGCTGATCAATCACCCACCACGTCAATACTAGCAAAAAGAACATCACAAATGGGAAATACAAAATAGTCACAGCAGACACATTAAAGACATTTCTATGCGACAGCTGAGACACAACACAAACAAAGCAAACAACAGCAGATCCATTCTTTTGGCGAGCAAGACAAATGTACAAATTCATGATTTGAATTTGATTATTTAGACAGAGTATTTTGGATAAGATAAAAATTCCCCCTTGTGCCTAGGTTAACAGGAATTTGTAAGATTTAATATGGAGTTGGCTTCTCAAATAGTGACACGCATATTACCAAAATAGCTCAAATTGTACATCTACGAACTCATTCGGATGCTATTTAGTCAACCCCTTTTTGCGTTAGCGCCTAAACCATGGATTGTTGCACACATTTAACATGCATTGCACATAAATTCACACTTTCAGCACTCAGCGCATAGAAGAAGCTCATAAGCTTATGAAACAAGTAGGCACCATTGATTTGGTTGACGTCAAAAACTTATGAAACTAGGTGTGAAATCTCAGCTGTGAAGGATGTTGAGACACAGTCTCCTGGTACCACCATACCAACTACTCAGAGGTGTATGAATATGCCCATAAAGAATGTGATGTGGAGAGATGCCTTGTTTCCGCGTCATCTCTCATCATCACCTCCTTCTCCTAGTAGTGGGCCATAGCTCATAAATTAATCAATCTTGATTTCCAATGTCAAATCTGCTATCGATTAATCCAATCACTATTGCACGCCCACATTCGAATGAAATTCGAAATTAAGAAAGAGCCCATGTGTGTAGTGCTCTTTGCCATTCCGCCAGGCCCATGTGTCCTCCTCAACAACATCAACAACAACAAGCCATCGTGAAGCAGGAAGAAGAGGCCCTGGTGTTTGCTCAAAATTCAGCCAACAGGTCTCCCCCCAAGAACACTCTGTCCTCTACCAAAAGCTCAGATTCCAGCTCCAGCTCGGGCTTGCACTCCGGCAACAAAATCAAGATGGTGATTTGTCATTCTTGTGGCCAGCAGGGACACCTCTCTGCTGTCTGTCCCAACAAAAAGCAACCCAGACAGATTCATGTCATCACTGCCCAACCCGATGACGCCTCCGAGTCCAGTCACCCAAATTTCCAAAGAATACTTGCCCCCGGCCTCCGATGCTCTCTTTACCCAGCCGGCTTCTGCTTCTTCACATTGCCCCATCAGTTCCGATCTTCTTTTGCTAGACAGCCAATCCACTGTCCATCTCTTCTCTCAACCTGACCATGTGGATAATATTTGCCCTGTGGCACACCACATCCATGTCCATTGCAATAAAGGGACGTTGGACACCTCCCTTAAGGTGGACTTTGGTGACACACTGGTCTATTTTGACTCCCATGGGATTGCAAATGTTCTATCACTTTATCAATTGGGCCAAAAGTTCCATGTCATGTACAACAGCATAGATCATGGTGGCGTGTTCAAGGTTAACACCAATGCAGGGGTGGTGAAGTTCGCTCCTACAAGCCACAATCTCCATGCCCTCCCCTGATGCCGCTTTTATCCTTGTTGATGATGCTGACCTTCATTATTCTCCATCTCCCATCCAAACAGTTCAAAAGCAATTTGAAGGCTTCACCAAAAAGCAGCTTCAGGTGGCTGCTCCCACTTGCCATCTCATGGGGATGATAGGCGCCCCATTCGAGCGTGAATTCCAGGGTCTGGTATGCATGAATCCTTTAAAAGATTGCCCCATTACGAATAATGACATCATCAATGCTCACAAAATCTTCGGCCCTGACCTTGCCAACATTAGTGAGAAAACTGCATGCTGGCAACCCGACCACGGCCATACAGAGATTGTTGATATCCCCCAGAAGATTTTGGACAACCAAAAAAACGTTACCCTCACCACTAACGTCATGTTTGTTAATGGTGTCACATCTCTTGTATCCTCATCTAGAAACATAAATCTAACAACCATCGAGCATTTTCCATCACATACGGCTGACAAGCTTGGCTTCCTCCTCCACCGGATTATCAATGTATATGCATGCATGGGGTTCAAAGTTCAAATGATACTTATGGACAACAAATTTGAAAAAGTTCGGGACCACGTCTAGCTCACCACCCTCAACACAACTGCAGCCACGGAGCACGTTGGCAACATTGAGCGTTACATACGGGTCATTAAAGAACCTTGCCGTGGCATAATTTGCACCCTCCCCTACACTCGCCTTCAACAAATCATGCTTATCCATCTACTTCATCATGTCATTCTTTGGCTCAACAATTTTCTGGTGGACAAAGGCATCTCCAGCCAATGCAGCCCCCGTGAAATAATCCTCCACCACAAACTTGATGCCAAACATCACTGCGGTGCTCCGTTCGGTGCCTACTGCAAAGTCCATGAGGAGAATATGCCCACCAACACCATGTAGTCTCATGGCATCCCTGTCATTTGTCTTGGGCCTACAGGCAACCTCCAGGGAACATACAGTTTCCTCAACCTGGCTATTGGCCTTGTCATCAACCTCACCATTTTATGGAACTCCCAGCTCCTGATTCTATTATCTAGCATGTGGCTACCCTTGCTAGTCCCAAGGGCTTCTCTTCTTCTTTGGTATTCATGGATTGTCATAAGATTCATTTTGATTGGCCCAACAACACTGATCCCCAAGATGAGCTCGATCCTACTCCGATGGTGGCTTATCCTCAGCTCCCCGCCAAGATGCCAGGGGTGGTCCTGTCCTGCCACAGCCCTCAGCCCTTGGCAACGCTTCCTATGCCCTCCACAACGGACAAAGTTAATTGGGAAAATGTTGCTGATGAGGCGGTATGGAATGCTAATTTGGACAATACAGACCTCCTTCCTCCTCCCCCTCCAGTAATTGATGTGGATGATAACATTCTCTACACCCCACCTCATGATGTTGTTTCACCTTTCATTAAACAGGAACCCGTAGCAGCACAGGACTCAGCAGCACAGGAGGTGGTGACCACTAATTCCCCTCATCCTCATCATCCATGCATGTCACACATCCCGCCTTCCTCTCAGTCTACACATACATCCACACGTACAAAACATCTCCTGTGCAATTTTGATGACTACCATGTGTGTTCACCACAGTCGCGGAGGAAAAACAACAACCACTCGAACATCCATATCACATGGCAGGGGACACAAATGTCGACCTTGCCATCCAGGATGAGGTACGTATGGCTCACCTTTGCCATTATGTCATAGTTCATACAGCAACAAGCATGGAGTTTGCTCGTCAAGGCCACCCCTCGAAGAAACAATATGGTTTGAAAGCAGGTTTTAAAAGATTTGGACCCTGTGCCAATGCCACTGTCACAAAAGAACTATCACAGCTACACACCATGAACTGTGTTTGCCCCTGTGATCCGCACTCCCTCTCCCATGACGACCGCTGCCAAGCTCTCTCTTCTCTCATGTTTCTCACGGAAAAACATTCTGGTGAACTGAAGGTGCACGCTTGTGCTAACGGGAGTGTCCAATGACAACACATCGCAAAAGAAGAAGTTGCTGCTCCAACAGTTATGACAGAGGCCATTTTTGTTCAAGGAACCATTTTCGCTCATGAAAAAAGAGACGTCACTACTTACAAAACACCCCTGGTGCATTCTTGCAGGCAGATAACCCAGATTATGTATTGATGCATCTCAACAGAATTCTTGCTTAGCTCTTGGTTAAAGTTACACCGTCCCTTTACCGTCAGAATGTTACCACCAACACAAAAGGAAAATCCATCCTCTACGTCCAGCTGGAAAAAGCAGTCTATGGCATGATGAAGAGTGCCTTGCTCTTTAATCGCAAGCTGGTTGCTGACCTAATTTCTATTTTTGAAATCAATCCTTACGACCCTTGCATTGCCAACAAATTCATTGATGGTGAACAATTAACTGTTTGCTGGCATGTCGATGATCTTTGCATTGGCCACATCAATTCAACGGTCATTACTACCTTCCTTGCTTGGCTTGCACAATGATACAATACACATGACAAGAAACTGAATGTTGTTTGTGGCCCCCGGCATATTTACCTGAAAATGAATCTCAATTTTTCCAACAGCGGAGAAGTTCGCATTGACATGATCCCATACATCAAACAGATCATCAATGCCTTCCCCAAAAAGATTATGGGGGTGCAATCCACACCGGCGGGTGATTGCCTATTTCAGGTATGGCCACCGAATGAAACCATATACCTCTCAGAGGAACAAGCCCGTGGCTTTCATCATACGATGGCCCAACTCCTATTCCTCTCCTGCGTCTGCCGTGATATTCAAACAATGGTAGCCTTCCTCACCACTCATGTTAAACGCCCTGAACAATGATGACTGGGGTAAACTCAAACGTGTACTTAAATATTCATTTTCAACACGTCATTTACACTTCACCCTTTCTGCTGAGTCTCTCTCCAACATTGCTTGGTACATTGATGCTTCTCATCAACTCCATGATGATTGCAAAGGACACATGGGTTCCATTCTCACATTTGGCCACGGAGCTGCCACCAGCTCATCTATCAAACAAAAAATCCTTTCTAAAAGCTCCTGCGAAAGCAAACTAATTGGTCTATACAACAAAATTGGTGATGTTCTATGGGCCCACCAGTTCCTTGAGGTCCAAGGCTACAAAATCAAGTCAAACATCCTCTACCAAGATAATATGAGTACCCTTTCTTTGGCTAAGAATGGCTATGTTTCCAGCTCCAAACATTCAAAGCACATCAAAGCCAAATATTTCTTTGTCCGACATTTCCACAACACCGGTGAAATTAATCTCCAATACTGTCCTACTGAACAGATGTGGGCTGATATTCTCACTAAGCCCTACAGGGCGCCAAATTTTGCCTAATGCATGCATTTTGATGAATTGCCCTCTTGACTATTCTGAAGATCAAATCATTGTTCCCACCTCTACACCTACATTGACCAAAACTAGGCACACTTCTTTTCCTTCCACAGTCCGATCCAACAAATTCATTCCATTGGAAGAACCTACTGATGCTCCAATGAAGGCCCGATCCCTTCGGCCTACCCCTTCACCGCAGGGGTGTGTTGAGACACAGTCTCCTGGTACCACCATACCGGCTACTCAGAGGCATACGAATATCCCCATGAAGAATGTGATGTGGAGAGATGCCTTGTTTCCATGTCATCTCTCATCATCCCCTCCTTCTTCTAGTAGTAGGCCCTAGCTCATAAATTAATCAATATCTTGATTTCCAATGTCAAATTGGCTATCAATTAATCCAATCGCTATTGCCTCAACAAAGGCGACCCAACAAACTCCCAGCTACCCCATCATCATCCCCACTTGCTCTGATGTTATCAATGGCTGCGGAAGTGGCATTATGCAGCTTATTGGAAGTGAGACATACCGTGAGTTGGTATCTATGACAAGCAAATTTATGCCAGGTGCCATCACCTTGACAAGGCAAAAGTGTCCCAGGGGATAGTTGCCGCGATTCGTTACTTTGGAGGTAGATTTCTTGAATATGACAAGCTATCTAAAACGTACCATGATATCAGCAACATTAAGGCAACATAAAAGACTAGACAAGCTCTGCGCAAGGGTCAAACGAAAATCCGGCAACAGATGCACTCAGAGTTATCAACAGGTCAACAACTAGACGCTGATTTCCTAGGATCACTCCATATCCCACTCCCCCTGGAGAGATATGTTGAGTTTTCTGTTCAAATGCTGCAAGTTCTTCAAGCTAAATGATGAAATTATTGTTGTTTTTCTATTTTATTTAATGTCCAAAAACGTCAGCTTTAGGAGAAATTTCGTCGCTTGCTATTTCTGTTAAAATCCCTGAGGTTCAGTTCATTCTAGATTCAATAACCACCCGAGCCCTCATTATCGCGCAAAGGCGGCATCACGACCGCACCGCTTCGCACAATCTTAATTCTGCGCGATTTCATCAATTACTAGTGCCCCTGCGCCGCTTGCTCCTCTTTCTACGACGAGTTTCTTCACGACCTCGCTCAGCCTCTTGTACTGCGCTATATACTCTTGCCTCTCCCTCTGAAAATCGTCAAGCATGTCGGCACGTCGAGTTTCCGACTGCGCAAGCGAATTTCCCAGCGACGCGATCTCCTCGCGTAATAACGCTATAACGTTGGTGTCATCATCCGAAGGAAGCAGCCCATCGCCTTCGGTGCAATCGTGATCGTCGGCCTCGTCGTCTCCATCCCGCATCGGATCTTCATGCCGCGGATGTCCTACTATTTTATTGGCGAATGCCGAGTCGCATGGAAAGGCGGGAGGCGGCGACTTCGTCGCTCCTAGTCGCACCTGCTCTTCATCCCAAGTATCCGTTTCTCCCATGGCGACTGTTAGATCGCGTAAAAAGACGGGACGAGGCGTCAACGTCGTTCCCCGGAGCTCGTGATCAATTCGTTCCCTGTCCCTCAATTCGGCTTGCAACGATCGCATCATACCCTCGAGGTATCTTATCCTAGCGGATGTGCCCTCCTTGCTCAATGCGAACATTCGTCTTTCCTCCCTGAGAGATTGTTGGGCCTGTTGTGCCTCATTACGAATTCGGTTGATGCACTCCTCCTGCTCCGATATTTTCGACATTAGGTGTTCCAGGGACTGCGTCCTACCCTCGAGTTGGTCTCGGTAATCGCGTTTCATCGCCTCCATGTCATCGTGGTGGGAGGAGCAGATTTCCCCGTGCCGTCGCGCGAAGGAGGACAGGCGTTGATTGAGCGATGCGATTTCATCCCGTAGGATACGAGCGTCGCCATCGATGGATGGGTCGTCGCATCGTCGACCTCGATCGATCGCCTTCCTCAAGATACCCGCCAGACTTTTCACGCACTCCCGTACCTCTCTATTTCGATTCAAATGATGGTTGTCCCATATTCCCCCATCTGCGAACGACCGTTCGTCCTCCCTCTCGCACTCGTCGAAGATGTCGTCGTATCGCCACTTAAGCTCCTTCAGCAGCCACAGCGCGTCCTGTCGGGATATGTACTCCTCCCCGTCGATGTCGCCGTGACATTGCTGTTCCGAGCAGAACGCGGTCACCAGCTCGCGATATTCGAGCATGCGCTCGCGTCGAGCGCGACGAGCGTATATCGTCGATTCGTGGATTCCGTTTCCGTCCCGCCGTGCCCCGTCGCCGTCGTCGTCGTCGTCATTGTCGTCCACGCCGAGGAGTTCCGTGGCGCGATCGAGCAACCCCCCGATCGAGGAGATTTCGCGACTCGATAACTCGATGATCGTCGATGTCTCCTCCACCACCGACGGGGGTGGTCCCACGTCTGATCCACCTCGCGCTGCTCGACGACTACGCACGTCGCGATCTTCGTCGTAGTCGTCGTCGTCATCGTCCCTTCCCCCCCATCGTGCGGCGGCCGAGTGAGTCGTCGTTACCGTCGCCCTCCTCGAGGGCGACGTTACCGGGGGGGAGGTGAAGGGAACTCGTTCGGACACCACCTCCTCCTCCTCCTCCTCCTCCTCCTTCTCATGGGTGGTGTGTTCGCGTCCGCCGCCCGACCGCGACCGCGACGGCGACGACGACGACGACGACGACGAGGAGGAAGGCGGTGCATCGCCCACGCGCCTCGAGGGCAATTCGACGTCGCGGCCGTTTCGTCGAACGGGATCGACGGAGGAGGAGGACGACGACGACGTATGATGATTGCGCATTTTCGGTGGAGAGCGGCGGGGGGAAGCGTCGGGGACGTTGTGACGGGTGGGGGGTGGACCTTCGTCGTCTACGAGGACGTGCGATCGCGGGTTGGCGGCATCGGTCGACGATGATGTCGTATGTTGCGACCCTTGTTCGCGTCGTCCATGATCGGGAACATGAAGAAGTTTCGGCGCTCCGGTGCTTGGGACATTTATGGGATCATCAATGATCATGCTTCGTCCTCCTTGCTATCTACTTCGTCGATTGGCGGTGCGGTGCATCAGCTCGGATCTCGATTACATCATAATATTATCATGGTCGGTTACTCTTGAGTATGCGCATGGCATGCACGCGCAGTGACGAAGATCTGTAAACTCTATCGTACGTGAATATGTTAGTCCCCAAACGCGCACTTTACCAGTACTGGTACAGGGGCAGCCCATTACCAGTATACTGGTAACCCAAACTGGAACTACTAGTGTTTACCTTATTTTCCAAAGTCTGGCCTAAGATTCGGAGACCAAAGTATATTTTTCCTACTTTGGTCACTATTGGCAGCGTACATATTTTCCAGTACCGGTATTGCCACATTTGAGTCACGTTTGTACCAGTACTTGCATTCATATTTTTTGCCAGTACCAGAACTAGTACGGATCTGCTGCCAATGCTGGTACTGGCATATTCACTCGATGCCCATACTGGAATTTTTCCTTTTGTCACTCGTGCCAATACCAGTACGGGCATTTTTTTATGTCTGCCAGTACTGGTATTGATCAAGTAATGCCAGTACCGGTACGGATCTGCTGCCAATACTGGTACTGGTATATTCACTCGATGCCCATACTGGGATTTTTCCTTTTGTCACTCGTGCCAATACCAGTACGGGCATTTTTGATGCCTGCCAGTACTGGTATTGAACATCAAATACTAGTACTGGCCATACAAAAAAAATGTTAACAAAATTACTAGATAAATCTCCATACAAAAATGTTAACAAAATTACTAGATACAAATCTCCATACAAAATATGGGACCATGTACTTAGCTCTAGTTAACAAAATTAGTCCTACGACCACTGGACACAATGGAAACATAAATTGAATTACTTTAGTGTAACAGAAACAGATTATTTATCATCGTCATTGGCATCGTCGTTGGCATCCTTGTCGTGGTTCCTGCATTTGTGGTTGTTTCGATGGCAGGCGGAGGAGCACCTACGTCCCGCCTTGAAGCAACTGCATGCTCTCGTTTGGCAAGCAGACTTGCAGCTACAGATAACCCCACCCTTGCCTTGACCGCCAACCATTGACTGATCTCGGGCTGCCTCTCTTTCGGTGATTGTCGCCATCATACTCCATCCAACTAAAGCATCCCTCAATCCAAGCAGCTCAACATTATTACCGGATTCAGTGACGAGAGACAGCTTGTGGTAAGCATACCAGTTCTTCAGAACCCCCGACTTCACCGCAACTCTAGCCGTCATAGTCTTCGGATTAACATTAACAATCACACCTGTAAGGTTCTGGGGGTCTGTCTTTGCCCTATCCACATCCGCTAGGGCAACCTTGCCTACGTTGCTAACATCAAAGTGATTCACTCCAGACTTCGTGATGGCACGAGCCTTCATCTTGGAAGCTGATTTGGCGATGTTTTCAGCTGCACGCTTGCATAATGCCTTCTCTTTGGTGAAACCGCAAGCGATGCCGCAGAAGTGTTGGCAGCTGTAAGTGTAGCTAGGGGTCGCTTCTCCTAATACGATGAATCTTTTTGCCGGATGCTGAATATATATCCCCATCATGTTGTCTAACCCCTCGTCACCCGTCCAATCAAGATTCTGCAGCACCATGTCATCCACATCAGTTACCTCCCACATATTTTTGGTTTCCCTTAACAAGTATGCCGGAACAAACGATACTTGATGTACATCACGTGTGTCAACACACCATGCAATTGGTACCCTCTTGCGCAGTGAGAGATTGCTCAGGTACTCTAGATCAATGAATACACTCTCAGCCAGCTTTTCTACCGCACCAAACCACACTTCCAATGAATCCTCATCGTTAACATTCACAACTTTTGCTACAGGAGTATCGGACAATTCATCTTTGTCCATATTGACGTTACCATTACCACCATTGTCAATCTCAACCACCGTTTCATCTGCTGCTTCTACAGGAGTGAGTACTCAGTCTTTGTTGATATCCATATCATCAGCATCGATTCCAACAAATTCATCGCTAGTAGCCGCATCCAAATCTGGACTGTTGGCATCATCATCGATGTCAACCTTGCTGTTTTACTCAGATACGCGGTTCAACTGGGCCTCTGTGCTCAATGTATCAATAATCGATGCATCTAGTGCAAGAGATGAAATTCCAACATGCGGAACTTGTCCGAACATACATTCATATGGCAATTGCTTGATGGTACCATGAACTTGGGTGTTATAGTGCCACATGATGATACGGCAACCAATGGACCAATTGGTCTCCCTCATCCAGGCGCCGAGCTTTTCTCCGACCGTACGATTGACACGTTCAATGCCACCATTAGATCGAGAGTGCCTTGGTGATCCCCCTACCATGCGGCATTCAGGCCACAATTCCCTCACATTGGTGATGATCTTTGTGAGGTCGTGTTTAGTGAGTGCGATTAGCTTGCCCGTGTACTTGTCCTTCTGCCTCCTTGTCATTGCGGCCTGGAGGAACTCCCTTCCATTATCAGATTGGAGAATCATTGGAGGACCAATCACCGTGAATATCTCCAGTAGTGCATATGCAATGCACGATGCCCTCTTGAACTTGAGGGGGATACTGAACAGAAACTTAATCCCGTGGTCAATGTAATTGAGTAGGTACTTGAACTCTCCATTGGGGAGGGACTGAAAGTCAATTAGATCGACCTGACCCCTTGTCCCAAACCCAACGGTGAGAATAGGCCGGACACCCGCTGGAGGCTTATTTCGAA
>JALLPB010000643.1:0-14004 GCA_036939975.1 Cyclostephanos tholiformis | reverse complement strand
CGCCCCCCCCCCCCCCCCCCCCCCCCCCCTCCTCCCACGACGCCTTCCTACGCCATTTCTTCGGCTCGTCCGGGCCTCCCCAAATAATCGCCCTTTGCCTATCGATCGCGCTGGCCCTCGGATCCACCGTCGGCGTTGTCCCGGCGTTGGCGGGGGACAGGTACGCCCGTTTGCATCACGGGTACGACGGCGCGCCGTGTTCGTCGTCGCTCCCCGTCGTCGCGAAGGCGACCGCCGCCGTTGCGGGTACGATGGGCGATCATCATCGACCGATCGAATGCTCGTTGGGGTACGACGATGCGCAGAATTCCGCGGCCATGGCGAGTTTCGTGCATAATTCCCTCACCTTCGTCACGAGCAGTTTGATGGGGAGCATCAGCGACGAGGGGGGACGTCGAGGTCAGTGTATTAATATTATAAATGGACACCCCTCGGACGGGCTTTTTCGCTCTTTTTCTTTCGCCCAACGAGGTCCTCCATTCCCCCCCCCCTCCGACTCATGATGTCAATAATAGGCATCATGTTGATCGGCATCGGCCTCAGTCTACTAGCGCCTCTCAATCTAGTTCTCATGCAGTACTTCGAAAATATGGATCCGTTCCCGTATTACGCATCGAACGCACTATCGGGATTGGTTAGCTGGTTCGCGGTATCATTATCGGCGTTGTCGGACGTCATGCCCCCACCGTGGCGTGCGCCGTCCTTCGGGTTGGTATCGGCGGGATTCTCGTTGGGCTTCGCCCTGTCGCCGATATTGGCGGTATGCCTGAGTCACCTCGGCGTGTCGATATTCGCATTGGGGATGCTAGTATCGGGATTCGCATACGCGTGCGTTAGTTTGCCGGAAACGCTTTCGCCGCGGGCATCGGAACGCGCCAAGTTGAGGAGGCTGTCGGAGATGCCGATCATGGAAACGCGCACGGACGCATGGAGGTATAATTTGCTCCGTCCCGCGAGGGAAATCACGATACTGAATAGGAACAGATTATTCCGGTTGCTGTCGGCATTGGCGTTCTTCTCCGGCTGCGTGAGCACGGCCGATCACACGTTATTCCTATATTACGCGGAGGAGAACTTCGGCTTCAACGATGTGGACATCGCGGTGTTATTCCTAATCATCGGGATCATGGGAATACTCGTCCAAACGATCGTCCTGAAGCCTTTAAGCGGCTGGATCGGCGAACGGCGAGTTATTATGGTCGCATTCACGTTCGGCACACTTCACAACCTGTTGTACGGCATCGCCAAGGCCAAACGTACGCTATTCGTATCCGCAACGATTGCGAGTTTCACTGGGATGTCATTCCCGACCATCTCTGCTATTAAAGCAAACAATGCGGTGAGTGTAGTGTCAACATCAGTCGAGTATTATTTCCATCATTGTTTCATATATTGATGGTCTCATAATTCGTTCCCGTGCTTCTTCGAACTAAGGCCGAAATCGAACAAGGCCGAATTCAAGGAGCGCTGTATTCGTTATCATCGTTGGCTTCTGCGGTAGGACCGTTGATGTTGAGGTTTGTGTACCACCAAACGAAGGACGGAAGCGGATTTGGTAAAGGGACCATGTTCATCTTCGGATCGTTTCTGTATGTGGTGGCAACTGTGTTCGCCTATCTGTTACCGGAGGAACAGGCGAATTCCAACCTCAGACGAAGTACCGAGAAGCGCAGCAGCCACCTATTCAGTACGAACCAACCTGAAGTTGACTATGGTGCGGCCAATCATGATGAAAAGCAAGATGGATGAGATTGTTCGAACATGTTGTGTAGAGTAACCTTCATTATAGTTATTGTAATTATTGGTATTCAAGACGGGCCATAATGAAGAAACCCAAAACAGTGATAGGTATATTCACTCACACACTCTCTTGGTCTTAGATGATACTGAATGTTGGGTTGGCAAATATTATATATTTATGCTTTTAATTATCATCCCAGTAGTAGCGAGGTATGCATGCTCGAGTCCCGCAACATGAGGAAAATTCAAGCATGATTTTGATAAATACGTAGTAGTAATTAATATTTGTCTCAACATACAAAACAAAAGCATTAGGGGAAATCACCTGTATTATTGTAAAATAATACTATGGCAGTGCAAATCATCTGCATTCACGGCACCCCCTGTTGCTCGAAGAAAGTAGACAAAAAATGCAGTGGTGAATCAAAAGACTAACAGCCGGCCTGAATCAGTATCACGTCCACTTGATCATCGTCCTCTAACTCGAGATCAGCACACGTATCCCAAGGGTGAATCGTTTCCCCATCCAACATAAACCTTAGGATATCCGCACGAACACCCTTACGTTTTGCATACGCATGCATGATTTTCCCGAACGCTGTTTGGTGGGACTTCACTTTGAACATTGTTACTTCGCCACACTGATCTTTCACTTGTATGGTCAAGGGTTCATCACTAGGAGAAACGTTTCCTGTGGCTCCCTTCTCTTCGGCCCTCTCCTTCTCGAGAGCTCTTTCCTCCTCGAGGGACCTCTCTTCCTCGGCACTTCCCTCCTCGACGTCCTCCTCGTCGGCTTCCTCTGCCGCCGCTTGTCCTTCGTCGGCTCTCTCCTCGTCAGCCTCCTCTTCGTCTTGTTGCTCTTCTTCAGCTTCCTCTTCTTCGGCCTCCTCCTCGGCGGCGGCGGCGGCGGCGTCGTCGCAATGAAGACCATCGCCATTCGTCAGTCGAGCGCGCTTGTTGCATGGAGCATCCGGGGGCGTGCAAACATTGGCACGGTACCGTCCCGTTCGAGGGGGGGGGGGGGGGGAGGCAGGAGCGGTCGACGACGGGATCAATCCCAGGCGATTCATCTCGTGAACCGCCGCGCGACGTCGCTGCTCCTTAGCCGGGGCGGGATCGTTCGCGGCATTGGGACTGTGATCGACAACTCCCGGATATTCCTCGGCATATGCGTAAGGGGAATAATTCCCGCCGTCGTCTACCTCCCCGACGATTCTACCGGCCAACTCGTGCGCGCGGCGACACGCGACGTCGTACACGACCGGGTAGAGCAGGAGACGATGCCACGCCTCGTCGACCTCCGAGGACGGCGACAACCTCGCCGGTATGGATATGTCGGCCACTGCGTACTTGGCGACCAAGAAGCCGCAAAGTACCACGACATCATCGACGTCGATGCCGCCGACGAGGAGGCCATCGCCCGTGCGCGAAATGACGTCGCGCGCGAAGTCGGCTAACGCCGTGCCGTTGTTCATGATGTGATATGGCCTCTGGATCGAAGAGGGGATTTGGGTAGATATAAGACTGGTAAGGCCGAGGCTTACAGCTCCGGAACGGTCGAAGGACAGCTGCTTCTCAACGGCGCCTGGCTGACCAGCCTTGGCAGAAGCAAGTATGCGAGCCGCCTTGGCAGCACGCTCACCGCTGGCTTGAGCTTGATCCCTCTCGGCGCTCCGAATCTCGTACCTCTCAGAACGAGAGAGTTGCGTTGGAGTGGATGCAGCAACAGGAGCTGCTGCACCACCCCCCACCCTCTTAGCTGCTGACTTGGATCCAGCGCCCTTCTTGGCGACACCCGCAAGAAGGCGGGCACGGTCGGCAGCATGCTTCTCTGACAAGGACGCGTCAGAAGGGAGAGGCGGTCGATTCTGCTGACCAACCGCAGCGACGACCTTTGCCCGACCTTGGGCGCGTTTCTGGCCAGCACGAGCAACCTTCCCGCTGGCCCTACGAGTAGCAGCTGCTGTGGCAGAAGGGTCCTGCATAGCTACGCGTTGGTCGACGGGAACGCCAACAACCGGCGGCGGAGGAGGAGGCTGGGCTCGAGTCGACAGCGCTGGCCGCCAAATAGTACGACAAGCCGTGCCACACAAGTCCAACGAGAATCTCTATGCACAAAACAATTCCTAGCCCTTAAGTAGCTAGCTATCTATCCTTAGCTGTTGGGGTGCGGGGCGGGTCCAGGGGGGAGCAATCAGAAAACGCATGAACAATGATGACAGCGACGACGGGAACATATCACGGCATTCTAACAGCGCTACTCCTGATTCTGGCCACGAGTGTCATACGCGTCGTCGAATCTTTCAGCGTCTCGACCGATTTCCAAAATGGGGTCCATACTTCGCATCCCCAACACCATCTCATCTTTCCCATCAGGCCTAATCCGATCGGTGATAATATGGCACGATCCGAAATCGACATCGGCCACTCGCTCTCCTCGGCATTCGGGGCATTAGTTGGTTCTTCCGAGTTCATGATTAAATCATCGGGAGCATCAACGTCGGGTCATCAGTTGTCATCCTGTCGCATGCCGGACTTCGGCGAATCTGCCACGGTAACCTTTTCCCCTCGCCCTTCCACCTGCGATGGGAATGGTAACCCGACGGAGTACATCCTCTTCGCGCTCGACTTCGATCGCCCCACGGAAGACTTTGGAATGCTCTGTTTAGAACTGTATCGACATCGTGCGTATATTCGACGTGTCGTATGTATAAAGGATCTCGAGAGCAACGTGCTTGATTTTCTCAACGGTCAACCACCAGATTCCGGAATTGATGCCGAGTTCACTTCGAGCGAGGCCATTGGGGATGAGAAATTTGGATCAACTCTCAAGCAACAACTTGATTCAGATGCATTGGCAAAATTGCAAAAGGATGGATTTGTTGTTATCGATAATGTCATCAAGACATCGCAATCGTCCCATGAGAAACTCGATGGTAAGACAAACCGGGGCAAAAGGAATGCAAATGCGAGAGATTACCGTACTGACAAAGTCGCATTTCTCAGTCGAGAAAATGCGGAGGAGTATGGTTTGGAAGATCAACACGACTTTTTATTAACATTGGCCTCCCATCTCAATGGTAATCTTGACTTTTCCCTAAGAGGCTTATCTCCGCACAAGGCAATATTCCCCGGCACAATCGAGCGGCCACTGACCAATCCGAAAGGGTGCGGTGTTCAGTTTGCTGAGTATGGAGAAAATGATTATTACAGACCACATAGCGACAATTCGAAGATTAATATGAGAGGTGTATTCGATTGTAGGAGAAGTAATGGAGAACCAACCACAACTGACTCAAATGAAACTTTGCTTCCATATAGGCAATTAAATTGGCGTTACATAACTGCGATATTATACATGAATGAGGGTTGGGAAAAAGGAGATGGTGGTCAGCTGCGACTCTATCTCGACAGCCTTTGCGTGATACATCCTGATGCGGTAATTGGCAGGCATGAGTTTATTGATATCAATCCGTCGAATGGAAAGCTCCTATTGTTCGACAGCCGCATGATTCATTCGGTGGAAAAGGTTTTGAGCGAAGGCAAGATCCGTAGGGCTCTAACACTATGGATTATCAGACCAGAAGAGAACGGAGTTACCGGAGAAGACTATGTTCTTATCGATGATGATGGGGGGAGAAAAGAGCAGTAATGATGACCTTGAACATTAAGAACGCTTCTGGCTCTGCAATGGAACCGCACTGCCAATGCAGATAAAACCCATGTTACATGCTATGAACCATTCGCCAAGCTTTTACTTGATCTCGTTTCTTATTAGTCCTCGCCCTTAACTGCATCAATATCACTATGTTCTGCTGCATCAAACATTGACATGCAATGAAGAATTCTATTCGACGAGATAACGCCCGAATCCCACAGATTGAATAGATGTAGAAGCAAATTCAATCGCAGACCCGCGTTAAGCAATTGCTTTCGATGCATCAAAATGAACTCTTGACATTTCAACGGCACATCCCTATCGGCAATAATATGATTGCTCTTTATGAATCTGTTCCATAATTTCATGAATTGCTTCTCCCTCGCCGAAACATCCTCCAATTCGTCCAAAAGCTCCGAACTCATCTCGTTCATCCAAGTTTCGTCGATCTCGTCATCCGAATCCACCATCCACTCGCCGTGAGACATCGGAAGGTTCGTCAGAGAGTGGAAGTATTGTCGTATCGGCACCGCGTCGCTGGGGAGGTATGCCGATATAATTGATGCGGGGGCATTCTTCGCTTGTAGAGCGAGGAGCCTTTTGTTGCGCGTGCCCGCATCGAGAGTGATGGCTATGTCGGGACGACGCTGGAGGAAGGGAATCGTTATTGGCCGTTCGCTCGATTTAAATGAGCTCTTAGAAGTAATCGATTCGCCATTCCCGCTCTCATCTCGATTATTCCTCCTCATCTCAAATGCCTCCGCTCGTTGTTCCGGCAACGCACGCTTTCGTTTTGGTCGGATGAACACGAAATCGTCGGGAGTGCGATGGGTGTGTGATGAAGACCACGGAACCACACGAACGATGACATGTAACTGCCCTTCTTCCCCCACGACCGCTTCGAAGAATGTCGAGAATCCATCATCCCCCCCCAACGTAATCGGGCCATTATTACTATCGTGTGATTCCTGCAACGTACCATGGTACGTACCACAGTGTCCGATCAAGCCCTCGTTACTTTTACCGTCGAAATTACACAACGGACACACTCGTCCAATAATCTCTTCCACGATAGTAGCGGGTATATTGTTCGATTGCATATAAAGATAATGGAAATATGCAGGGGGGAGATTAATTCGTCCTCGTTCCGAACCGGTAGACTCGAGGATAAGCTTTTCTGGAAAGACCGCGTCTGGAGGCAGCATCTTGTATTCGTTCGAGTTCGCATATTTCGTCAGCAGCATGGTCGAAGAATAGTCGAGGAATGACCGACTACGCTCGACGGAGTTGCCACGTCTGCTAGGCTGGCCCAACGTTTCATTCGACCGAGAGATCTCACGCGATTCGGCTTGTTGTGGTCTATCTAACCAAGACTCCTTCATGCGCTCCAATACGAATGCCTCGTCGTGATGCATCTCCTCCGGTATTTTATCCAGAACCTTTCGACGAATCGTTGGGGATTGGATGTACGATTGAAACGCGACCGATAATGTGGACGAGGATGATGGCCTGGAACGGAAGCCCCTTTTTTTGTCCTTGATATCCACACTCGATCCCACCGCCCGTTTTATCATCGGGGTATTTTCGGGGCGACCTCCAGCTCGTGCGGCGAGCGGTCCGTCGTTACTACCATTCAGAGCAGCCACTTCCCTCGAGGAGGAGCGCCCTCGTGAATTAGTCGACCTTGATCGGAACGAACGACGCGAACGTTTAATACGCAGGAACGGCATGGAATGAAATCGCTTCCGAACGAGACGTCCGTCGTCGTTCCATGGAGTCTGTCGCCGTAACGCCGGGCAGTTGTTACCCACCACCCCGGGGGAGGAGGATGAGCGATGCATGTCCGCCACGGACGAGGATGATGATTCCCGGCGGGGAGGTTGGGATTCCTCCTCCCATTGATAAAACCACCGAAGCTCGAGCTGCCTCGCGAGGTAGGCGGACGAGCCGAAGAGTGATTCGAAGTCCATACCTTATTGGGGGTTGTTGCGGCTCTCTTCTTCATACGTACGAATGATACACTCTGATGGGGGGGGGGGCGGGCTTCCACCTCCGCGCCCGCCGGTCTAACAACACTATCGCTGGGCAAAGGGGATGAGAGAGACAGATCCTCTCCCTCTCGCTTCGTTCGATTCGATGGGATGATATTCGGTCTGTCCGTCTACTGACGATATCGGAGAGTTGTAGCTTAATACCGTATATACTGTGCGGGGGTTTAAGCACCAGCTAATGTTCTACTATAGGCCATAATGCCCCGCCAAAAAATGCACGATGAGCACGATGCGACGACTTCGACGACATCGCCGACATCGCCGCCGATAAGGCCTCCGGGGCGCGGCCTAGCCACCCTCCTCTACCTATTGACGACGGCCCTCCTATTCGCCGATCAGAACCTCCTGGCGCCGAACTTATCTGCGATCGCCGACGAATTCGGATTCGACGACCTCGAGAGGGATCGAAAACTGGGGGGGGGAATATCGATCGCCTTCTTCATGGTGGGCCTTCCCGCGTCGTTCGTCGCCGGTTGCCTCGCGGACGTAGTGGACCGTCGGGGATTGCTCTTCCTCATCGTCGTACTGGTGGGGGAGGGAGCTTGCCTGTCCACGTACTTCCTTGCCACGACGTATGCTCGATTGTACTGGTGTCGCGCCCTAACGGGCGTGGGCGTCGGGGGGGCATTGCCCCTTGTATACTCGGTCCTGGGCGACCTGTACGAACCGAGGGAGAGGGGCATGGCGAGCTCGGCGATCGGGATCGGGTGCGGAGTTGGTATATCCCTGGGGCAGGGGATTAGCGGCATCCTCGGGCCTCGGTACGGATGGAGGGCGCCGTTCCTAGTCGTTAGCGTCCCCGCCATCGCGTGCGCCGTCCTGGTTTGGATGTGCGTACCGGAGGTGGAGAGATGCGGGGGGGAGATGCGCGCGATGGGTGAGGATGTATTATCCATTCCCTCCTTCGCGATGACGAACCGCGATGATGGGGTGGATGATGATATGGTTGCCGCGAACGACGATGTATCCGACGTCGAGGAGGTAGAGGAGGAGAGGGAGGTCGAAATGGTGGAGAGGATCGACTCCAGGACGATGCTCG
The DNA here is from genome assembly GCA_036939975.1 of Cyclostephanos tholiformis. NCBI lineage: Eukaryota > Bacillariophyta > Thalassiosirophyceae > Thalassiosirales > Thalassiosiraceae > Cyclostephanos > Cyclostephanos tholiformis. The sequence goes on along the minus strand of JALLPB010000643.1, from coordinate 5,516 downwards.
TCGCCGGGGATGCGCCCGCTCAATTTTTATACGTTCAACTCGATGACCAAGAAGACTCGATGGGAGGTGCACCTTGCACCGTCGTCATGAGGAACGTCGTATGCGGTCGTATCACGAAATATTCCAACGAATTCACTCGCTCGCATATGCAGACGCTGGGTACCCTATTGCGCCGTCCTTCGGTTCTGCTTTGTATCTTGCAGGGAGCGCCGGGATGCATTCCATGGTAAGATATCCACGATTCGTGCACACAGGCTGAGGATATAATGACAAATTTGTTCGCTCTAGAGCCGCCTCAGGTTTTCTCGACTCGTCCAATATCAGGGGAATCATCAACACGTACTTGAACGATTACCTTTCGTCGGACAGAGGCCTGTCAGTGGAGGGCGCGACGCTCGTCGTACTCGCGTTTGGGGCAGGGAATTTCCTCGGAACGGTGATGGGCGGTATCGGCAGTTCCCACATTTACAAACGGTACGGTCGTCGATATCCGGCCGTGTTGTCGTCGGTAGCCGCCGTCTTCGGATGTTTACCCTTTTGGGGGATGATAAATCTTAACTTCGACCCTGTTGACCACAAGGGTATCGTCGTTCTCGGCTCGATATCGATGCTTGGCGGCATCCTATCCGGCATTACAGGCCCGATTGTTAAGTCGACATTACAGAACGTGACGATGCCCCAAATGCGCGGGACGGCATTCGCCCTCCACACAACGTTTGACGACCTAGGACGAGGTCTTGGACCGGCATTTGTCGCTTGGATGATCGAAAAACTGGGTAGCAGGAGGAGGGCGTTCAACGTCGGCGCCGGAGGTTGGATTTTGTGCGGGTTCTTGAACAGCCTGCTGTTTTGGACCGTCGAGGTCGATGAAGAAAGGGTGAGACTTGGAGTCGCGCGGCTAGTTGTTGCGAACGATCGAAATTTGTCAAATCAGGGAGATCACGAGGGCGCGGACCTTCTATAGTTAACGAATTGATAGCCTCCGCAGCTATTGAAGCCAACGATGAAACAAAGACGCGTGACCAGCAATAACATCATTTGCACCTCCCAGTTGATTGAACAAAGCAAAACCAACTGCAGAAAAAAAAATACTCAATCTCAATGAATCATCTTCAGCAACAAAGAAAAACTTTTTAAAGTGGATCATGGAGGAAAACACCAATCCACATTCGTTGTCGTGGAGAATTGATCGAAATTGGAAGAACATTAATAATTGGTTTTGTTGGAGGACCATGGCCCAACTATCGCCAATAGGCAGCTCTTCTTATATTTTTCTCACTGCTGTGAAATTGCTCGTGATTCCCGACATAAGCGCTGGGGCAAAGGCATGACCAATAAACACTCCCTACCAAGTCCAGAGAGGAATGAAAATTTTTGCTTCCGCGGTGGAAATCAAGACAAACAATGCAACTATTGCAAAATTAATGCTGGTTGCAATGAAGTTCATTTCACTGAGAGGTATCAATCTTGTGACAAAATGAATACGGCATTAGGAAGATGGGAAGTGCAGAGCTGCCGTGACATACATACTATAATTGGAAGCCGTTTTATTGACGATCTGGATGATCCAGTGTCTAAACAACGAAAATAAGTGGAAGTCACACTAGTTTGTTTGTTGACTGCGCACAATCAATATCGGCATTGTCATATTCTACAAAAAATCTGTTTATTCGTGTTGTCAAAACGGATAATTAAACAAATATTCTCCAGCTGAATTTATGCTCCCCCTTCATAATGGGCCAATAAGACAGGTAGAAGTTGGTCCCATAACAATACAGTAAGATGACTGATACCAACCCGAAGGCCATCGTGCTCGTTTCTTCCCCGCTGCAACCGCCGCCGCCTAATATCTTCAAACATCCATAGACATCATGATACTTAACTGTGACAAAGTAAAAAAATTATCAGCTTACTTGTTGATGGCGTAGGCGAAGATTGAAAAAAAGTGACTATGATTCGTACCTGTGACAATAGTAACAAACGTTGAGTAGCACAGAAATGTTAATGCTGAGACAATAACAAAGCCCCCCCAAAAGCTGGATGTCTCTCCCTTGGCCACCAGCTCCCTGGTTTCTTTCTTTTGTCTCGGAAGGAGTGGGAGCGATAACAGACTTGACATATTCAGGAGGATAACGAGTGAATGCAAGCTTGCAAAATCATTGCGTACTTGAGAAGTGTCTGTTGCTATGCTCTCTTGGTCGTTCAATGACGGAAAGAAGGCGAGCAATTGGTAGCTAACAACTGCGCTTAAGGGCGATACCGCATTAGTTGCTGTTGTAATTAAGCTGTATGTGATCGCCTCATATCCTGGCTCGGCAACTTCAACCATTGATGCGTGCGAAGCTAAGAAGTTCAGTGTGTACATGAATAGTGCACTGAACGAGAAAGGTGCAGTGAGTGCGTCTTGAGCAAACGCTTAAGTTCAGGTGCCTTGAAATACATTCAAGGGATTGCTCACCTAACATCCGTGAAGATGTAGAACCAGGCGTTTCGATAGACATCAAAAATGATTAAGAAATAAAGGCTCTGAAAAGTTAAAAGCAAGGGAGGAGGTGGGAGTCAGATTGAACAGCAATAAGTATCTTTCGACCACAATAAATTTGCATATGGATACCACCCACGTTGCAGACCATCACAAGGCATGATCCTACCAAGACCATCTTCTTCCACGAAAAATTAAGTGCATAACGCCGAACAAGATTGAGCCCAATGAAGAAAAATAACTTCTCAAAAATGAGCATAATTTGGTGCTGATATGTGTGCAAGTCAAGCCATACATAATTCGCTGAAAATTTTGCCACTTCACAAGTATCAGTTAAGCTTGAGAGATTTTATTAAGTAATTCGACACAAACATCACACTCACCATTTATTACCCCAAATGTAACGTGTGATATCATTCCATCTGTCAACACATGAAAATGGTTACTGACGCCTGATGTGACGATGATTGGAAGTATAAATAATGATGTCGAAAGATTCTCTTACAAAGAATGACTTGCCAGCAGGCACGACGTTGTATTTGCGACCAAAACTTCATCAAAAATTCGACCCTTGGCTCGGCTATGACCTTATCCTCCTTCAATCGGAGATATAATGGCAAGGATATGGCTATCACAAAGCAGATGCACAATGCAAATGCACTGTATAAAACGATTGTAAAAAATGTACGAGTTAGAGAAAGACAAACATGCCAAGATCAAACGTGACATATTCGCAAAATGAACATACGGTATGCCCAAATCCCAATCGAATGTAGCCTGATGGCATTTTTCGTAGCACCAGCCATTTGGATTGCTTTGATATAATTCTGCATCGACCCTTTGCGTCTCATATATATTTGTCGTGCAGGGTACGTCGGGATCAGGTTCATATCCAATGCAGTTCATTACAGGTCCAGAGAAGCCGAATAGGATTAGGATATTGACGAAGACCTGACCGAGTTTGCTCGTCGAATATACGAGCGTTTGCATCTTCCCCCTCTTCTCGATGGGCTCGCGGTGGGCTATCCAGACCATGAATCCATCCGCCGCGACGTCAGCCCAAACATATCCCATGTTCGCCAGGGCTAGCATCAATACAATATTCCTCGGGTCGACACCATCGCCTTCATTGGCAAGCGCAATCAGCACCACCGCGCAGAAGATCCACTTCGTCGTCATCAAGAACAAGATAGTAGCAAATAGAGTTAAAGAGAGAACGGCAGCAGATATATCTTATTTTGGACTCCCTTTCTTTCGCGTATAAATGAACAACTCACGCCAATGGTAATGTACGGCTTTCGCTTGTATCCGAATATCGGAAAGCAATCGCTCAAGAAACCGAACACGATCTTATACGACCAAAAGACCATCACGGTGGCGTAGGATGCCGCGAGCATCGACGACGTGGCTCCCGCCCTAACCACGAGGACGGGATACAGCAACGACGTCGATCCGCCCACCATCAATCCTACGCTGAAGTAATTCGCGATTATGCCGACGTAATCCCTCGACGACGGATCTATCGGTGGTCCGACGTCGTCGTGGCGCGATATGTTGTATATGTCAACGTCGGCCCCCCCGGCCCCGAGCGCGTCGAGGGCACCCACCCACCCCTCCCCCGACGTCTCGTCCGTCGTATTCGACTTGCCCCCCACTCCCGACATGAGGTTTACATCCCCCCCCTCCTCGCGAGTCGCCGCCGTCGGACGGTTCCGACGGAATATATCGAACGGCGCCGGTCGTCTGAAACGGTAGGACAGTACGTTGTCGCGCTCGTTATCGCTCGGGATATTGTCGAGGATATCGGCGACCTGCTCCCCGGCGCCGCCGCCCGTGATATCCGGATTATGATTCATAATTTCCCCTCCCCCTTACCCGGCTAAGTGAGTAACCGCCCACCGCACGTTCGCACTTCCTCAGTTACGATCGGGGGGGGGGGGGGAGGATCAAACGGTGGTCGAAGGCTGGGACGATAATATTATTTTTTAATGTGGTACAAGCCGATGGGGCCTCCTCCGGCACGGGAGTCAGTCAAAAGTTGTTTGTTATTATTTTTTTGGAATCTCTTTATTAGGCTGTGATTTTGTTTAGCAGGTGAACAGATACGCAAATAACAAATGACCGGTGCGAAGGTTTTTTTTGTTCGCGAGTGTTGGTCCCGAATGCGCGAATGCACGGATATTATTTGTTACAAAATGACCATGTATTCGTAAAATTTTATTTGTCGCACAAATAATTCCTCCACGCGGAACTTCAATTTGTCGCACAAATAATAGGAGACTACAAATACACAAATAGAGCTCTCTCCCTCTATTCTACCATAGTAAGCTCTCGGTCGAGATACCTCCCCTCTCTTCCTCTTGCTCTCTTCTGGTCGTTCCTGTGGGTGTTTGGCTCACCATGGACCCCCCTCCCGCTGGCAATGCTCTCCCTGAATTTGATTTTGTGTCTGAATTTTTGCCAGCGCCCGACTTTGGCGAATCATTCCGGTTCAAGAGGCTGTTTCATTTTAACAACGACGGTGATTCACCGCTTGTCGGTGGATATGACAACAATTTATGCTCATTCTCTGTTGAGAGTTATGTTCGTAATGACCAGTTACGCTACTGCTCTTGGAAGAAACGACGGGCTAGTTGCATGTACCGCCAGGAGGGTGCTCTTCTATTGCTGTGGTACGTCAATTTTCTTTGCCCGGGATTCACATGAGAATTGACCCATGAGCTGTCCAGTTCAGATCGCTTTGGCAAGTTCCGTTCACTACTTTGGATGAAGCTTCAGAAGGTTGAGGAGCTGACTAATATTCTCATTGAGCGGGGTTTTATTGCTGTGCCGTGGTCTCTAAAGTTTTGTGACGAGTTTTGAGAACGCAGCGAGCTCTTGTCCTGACCGCACTTTTCCGTTTGGGTAGTGGAAATTCATACCGTCACTGCCACTCAAACACCTATATCAGTGTTTCTGAGATCAAAAAGTTCTTTATCTTTTGGGTGGGGCACACATTGCAATGCTTAAAGCATTAGAAATGAGGAAAATCTCA
>JALLPB010000642.1:0-13977 GCA_036939975.1 Cyclostephanos tholiformis | reverse complement strand
TTGTGTTTTGAGTTGTAAATAGTCATTCTACGTAGGAACCATACAAAAACTATTTTATCTACTTATCTATGATTTAGAATTTCCCTTGTCTTTTGTGGTTGCTTAAACTGCGTATCCAACGGTATGTATGACACCTTGTAGTGTACGATAGAGCAATAGCAGATTGTGTCAACACTCGATCTCGAAAGAGTTCCCGCCGTTTTTGGAACGGTCTGTCCTTGACCGAAATACATCATTCGACGATTCGTCGCGTTCGTCGTGTGTAAGTAGTAATTAGTTAGGTCGACGATGGTCATCCCCTCCCTCCCCACACGCGGCGTAGGAGGATGCCTGTCGTTATTATTCGCGGCCATCCCCCTCCTCGAATCGCCATGCCTCTGCCTCGTGCCTCCATCGGCCATGCATAACCTTGGCGTCGTCGCGGCCACGTATGCCCGAACGCGAACGCGAACGACGATGACGATAGAGATGACGAGCGATCCCTCGACGACGATTACGACGTCGTCGACGTCGATAAAAACAAAGTGGGGATCGATCGTCGCATATTGTCCCGAGCTGGGGGGGGACGTCGTTCGTATACGGGCCGGACCGGACGTCGACGACGAGGACGACGATGATGGCGGAGGCGGCTTCCTCGCCTCCGTGGGGGTACCGACGTTCGCCGTCGTCGAGCGCGCACCATCGTCGTCGTCGTCCTCGTCGTCGTCGTTAACCCCCGCGCAAACTTCTTCATCGTTACGGTCTACGACGAGGGCGAACGGCGAACAATCGCCGCCGACACCTCCTCCCCCCCGTAGGATGGGACTCGAGGGAATATTACGCAATCCCAACGCGTTCGTGCTCGATGGCGCCATCTCCGTCGATGCGTGCGAACGGATATTGAACGCGTGCGAATACGATTTGGGATTCGGTTCGTACGATGTCGGGAAGAACAATCACGGCGCGATGCAGGTAGTCGTATCGAGGGCGATTTCCGACGAGCTGTTCGGTATCATCGGACCGCACGTCGACGTTATGGGAGTCGCACGCGCGGACGACGAGCTGAGCGGGGACGATCGCAACGACGTCGATTACGACTACGACGGGGGGGGGGGATGGCGGTCGTCGTCGTCGCGTCGTTACTACGCGCCGAGGGGGATCAATCGACGATTTCGAATTTACCGATACGCGCCGGATGGGAACGAGCGATTCGCGCCGCACGTCGATGCTGGCTTTCCGCCGGGGGGGTCGTCCCTCGACGACGATGACGGACCCGAATCCGCATCGTCCGTGCCTTTTCTGCACTGGGATGCCTCACACCAGTATCCATCGTCGTCTTCATCGTCGTCTTCGGGGTCGAACGTCGTATCTCGACTAACCGTGCTCATCTACCTCAACGACGACTTCCGAGGCGGCCACACGAGGTTCTACGAGCCGGCGTCCGAACGACGACGGGGCGATGGCATCGAAAACGATAGCATATGCGACGACTGCGATGGAGGAGAAGAGGGCGTCGTTGTCGCCTCCGTCCGACCGCGCGCCGGATCGATACTGGTGTTTCCGCAAGCTGTCACCGAATCGGCCGTCGAGAGAGCGCGTAGGATATGGCCGCTCCACGAGGGGTCGCCGGTGATCTCCGGAAAACGCCCGAAGTACGTTATACGGACCGACGTTCTCTTCGAGACGATAATGTCGAACGATTTCGAGATACCGGAGGGTGAGGAGGTGTTGTTCCAGCACGACGACGCCGTCAGGGACGTATTCCTTAACGAGTCGCCCATGTTCTCGACTCGGTTCCTCCATCACGTTTGGCCACTGTTTAACCCGCACATGGGGGTGGAGAACGCCGGCCCGTTGCTGTACTCCTTCGTCAGGTTCACGAAGGTGCGCAACGTTGTCGAGGTTGGAGCGGGGTACACGACGTTGTACCTGCTCCAGGCGCTGAAGGACAACGAGGAAGAGATGCATCGCGTATCGAAGTTAGACGAGGAGGGAAGACTTCGTCTGCTGGATTATCCATTCGGCACCCCCAGTTTGGAAGAATGGGCTCATTCTCTTTCGCCAGCGTGTGGCAATCCGACGTCCCCCCCCTCCTCCTTCTCCTCGTCTCTGCTATGCATCGATAATTGCGAACATCAGAGGGAGACTGCCTCTTCCGCCGTTGGAGTGGCCCGCACCCTCGGCCTCGACTCGTACTTGCAATTTCTCAAGGGTGACGCATTCGACGCGTTGGACAGGCACTTCTCCTCACGTGGTGTTGAGACCGTCGACATGCTCTGGTGCGACTTCGGGGTTGGTTCTCGAATGACAGAGTTCGTTTCGAGGGTATGGAGGTTCTTACGTCCCGGCGGGTTCCTGGTTTGCCATTCCACCCTCACCAACGAGAAGACTCGTATGTGGCTGGAGGGGGTTCGACGTCGTGCGGGTGCGGAGAAGACGGGCATACCGGCGGAAGAATATGCGGAGCTATCACTCCTCGAGCCTCACAAGCGGTTCCAGAATAGCGTGACGATCCTGCAAAAGCGCGTTAGCTATGGTGGGACTAGATTCGAGGAGCCGATCTATTCTGAATATGCCTAACATGACGGTATGCCAGTCTACTTTCAATTTGTTACGTACGATAAGTATGCTACCTCGCAGATATCTTCCAATACGGTTGATTGCGCGGCGGTTCAATCAATCAGAAAAATGCAAGCACTCAAAAAGCTTGTTCTAACATCGAAACCTTGAATATCTTAATGTATGTAAATGAAATTTATGCTTGATTTGTAGCTCTTGCAGACGTTGGAATGCGGTATGATCTTATCCGAAATTCGAGCATATTGCAACAATGCTGACATCATTAAGTTAATCATATTTAACCGTCGAGAGAAGACGAAATTTTTTAAAAGTCAGGGAGGCCGCTGTTAGCACCATCAACATCCCACAAAGCGCTACGCACAATAAGAATATCTTCTATTTGTTCTCGGTGTTCGTAGCGTCTTCATCAAGTATTTCTTTCAGAGCTGACGCGACAAGGCGTGACATCTCCTGAGCACTCTGTCTGCTTGTTCTGGCTGATCTGCTATTCTGCTCGAATGATTTCATCGTGCTTTGGAATTCGTTGTCAATCGATGATATACGACGTGAGCCAACACTCTGACATTCACTCCGTTTTGGAGCGATGAGGTTGACCGGCTTTTGGATCTCCAGCGTATTGGTCTCGTCTCCATGCAGGTTACCAAGTCTTGGCTGATACGACCCTCCTACTTTTTTCAACTGGAGACGCGCGATTATAAAGTTGGAGTAGACCTCCAAAATAGCTTTTTCGTCGCTCGTTTGCACCTCCTCGAGCGCCCCTTGATCTGCGACGCAATCTGATTTTCGAAGGAAAAGGGTCTCGTATTCCTCCCCAGTCTCTGCATTTTGTAGCATCATCGTTATGACATCGAGCTCCTTGCAGTACCTCAACGATATATTCACACAAATTTTCTGCCTCCAAAATATCTTACTCGTAACAAAGATTTCTGGTCCTACTCTATACATTCTCTCCTTTAGGTCGAATCTGCGACCGTCCTCCACGGAGTCATTGCCCCCAGCGTCATCAACGGACTCGGCTGCCTCCGGTCTATGCCTTTCTGCCTTCCAGGCGACGGATGGGACTTCGTGATAGCAGTAATGCTGAACCTTTGATAACGAGATCATGCCATCTTCGTCCATGCAAAATCTATCGGTAATAAACTTTAACTCGTCGTCATCCTTCCATTTCAAACCTATTCTCCTCAAACCTTCAACGAAACTTTGCTTTGGTATTAGCTCTCCTTCTTCCGTTTTTTTTCCAAGGATGACAAATATTTTCTCCGACGAGTACCCCGACTCCTTTGCATCGGCTAATGCTCTTTGTAGCCTCTCCTCCCACGAACCCGTGAACTGTTCGCCAGAGAGTTCTTCCACCGTCTTTGCAATCATGTCCCGAATCTGCTGTGATTGGGCAAACGACGAGCTCCGTTGCCTCCGTTCGTTCCTCTCCTTGTAGACCTGATGGTCGCAATTTGCCTCGTTCGATTCTTCGCACTGGTCTTCAATGACTGTTTGAAAGCAAACATTATTTTGGAACTGCCGAGGCATGTTGAGAAAGTTTACGAGCGTGACGATGTTTGAGTCTCTGCAAAGGTAATTTTTTCGGACTTATATTTTTTAGCTTTTTGATTAACGTTTGGAGCAAACCCTTTACAGTTTTTACAGTCAAGAGTTCCAACCTTGACGCAAACCTCAAACTACTCGAGGTATCCATCCGAAGCAGCCGCTGGTGATAACGCCGGAAGCGCGGTCAGCACATAGGATCCACCGTAAGTAACGATTGCGATTGCAGCTATCCGATATGCAACGCGCACGGCAGCGGATGATGTTTCTGCCACATGTTGGAAGTAGTCTAAATCCATGGCAAAGTGTCTCAATGTTTCGTATCGAAACAGCGCTGGCCGCCGTGTTCTGTATGGATGATCGTTGACGCTAAGCCTTTTACTCGTTGGGTTTCTTGAATCGTTATGGGGGATGGCGTGGCCGATTCGGACAGTTGGTAGTGTCGGCCTAATTTACTTGGTGGTGGAATGTTGCGGTTGATGTGTCCGACATAAATGATAAGCCACCATTTCGCCCTAAGAATAAGGGACATCTGCTTTCATCCCAAATCTCAAACCTCCATCACGCCGATGAAGATGGTTATGATACCATACGATATTGTACCACCCAACACAGATTTTTTGGGGGTCAACCACCAACAAAAATCGAGACATGTTAATTCATGGTCTGGGGTCATCGTCCATTTCAATCAGAGTGTTACTTATGATTTGGTACAGTTTCGAAAATAAATGACTAACGACAAATGGGACAGCTAATACTGAACACTTGCGAACATTCTTGAAAATAGAAACTCGGAGCAAAATGTGGTGTCAGGTAGTACAATTCTCAGACTAGAATTGGCAAAACTAAAAAATGGTGGTCTTCAAAGTTAGGTAGTTCATGGTCTTCAATACACACTTGATGACGCCTGACATTTATGTCATTCGCCTCATGGCCATGCAAATCAAATTTTTCATCAACAGCAAATAATATCATTGTTGATGAGAGTATTTCCAACATATTGAGGAATCATCCTTTATGGCCCTACATATCACATCTCATACCATCGCTATTGTGGCTTGTGGATGATCGGCATTTTCTGTGCTGTCAATTGCTCTAACAAAGCAGGTTGTGCACCATGAGATGATCCCAAAGACAGAGTGAGCTCCTCTTAGAAGAGAGTGTCACACCTTATGTAACGAGAGTATTTTCCAACATTTGAGGATTCATCCTCAACACGGCCCTACGTCACATCTGTTTTCTATTTTTGCTTCTGGGATGATCTGCGTCTATGGGCTGCCAACCGCTCTGGGGGTGCAGATGGTGCAACGTGAGATGACGAGAGTGAGCTCCTCTTGGAAGCGAGCATCACACCTGAAAGAAAATCAAACAAAGAGAAAGACAATCATCAAGGCTGCATGATACAGCGATTTGATTATAAGACTAAATCATATAGATCAATGCTATGAAGACCACAATATTGAGGCACTGAAAGAATGCCATTGCTCCCTTCAGAATCTATGAATGATTGTGATCCTTTTGCTTCCCATCAAATCACAGCATTTGATGATGATGGGTCATCCGTCATCCTTTCAATGCTATACATCTCAAGCTCAAGTAAGTGAACTCTCAGTGCATAGGCATAATCCTATCGATATAGTATGGTAGGAGAACTTGGCAGGTTGGAGGTGGCATCTTATTTGGCATGGCCATTCTAGCTTAATTTCATACTCACACTTTGATCCAAATCCAACCTTTTCTGTGTCCACCCTGATGAAGTCTCCTTCACCCCTCCTCTTCCCCATCACCTAATGAAAAGTCTCCTCATGCATTGCATCATACATGCCAAATCACACAACTCACTCCCCATCTTAAGTATACTCACTTATCTGTCCCATCGAGCAGATTTTAAAGGGTGTGTGAACAGGCCATGGACTATGATTCAGCGATGTGGTATTTTTTGTCCCCCAAACATCCCCAATTCTAATCGCTTAAATAAATTTTACGTAAAATAATACGATAGTAGTAGCCCACAAGCACAACTCCACCATGGTTTCCGATGCTTCACCGAAGTCTACCAACCCCAAGATGAATGAATTGTTCATTCATACAGCAGAGACATCTTCTAACTGTGCATGCACACAGGATGGATACTTAAACATCCCCATCCGACAATCATTGATGGAGAAATGACGTCGGACAGTGGTTGGTTTTTGGTTGGTTTTTGGATAGTGGGGCACCTGACACACGATTAGCTAGGCAGAAGCTAGGTAAAAAAAAAACACACCCCAGCCATGGTCGCTGCCATCATCTTATGGCCAACAGGGTGCTCCCCTCCCTGCGTGAAGACATTCGACAATCAGCCAAGAACATGATGGGCGACAAGTCTATGTTGTTAACACTAGAGAATATAATTATTTATACTATTTATCAGCTACTTAAAGACATGGCGCATCGTTGACATGAAAATTATGTTGCCCAAAAGGGCCTCAGAGCTCGCTGACATCACAAGGAAAAGCAAGCCAAAATGGCATAGCCCTTTGTCAGGGTGTTAGGAGGGCCCGCGCAATTTTGGCTCGCAATGCATCAGAAATTTGTCCAGCGATTGGAACATATCCATCACCCGGATGCTCAATTTGAATGTAATTGTTAGGGGGATTAACATGGTGAATTAAGAGGGGTTTTTCAGGTAGTAATTTACCCTACACATAGAATTTTAATGGTTGAATTTTTTTGTCCCAAAAAAGCTGTAGATGAATGCTGGGAGGAGGTGACCTCACAGGCCAATAATCTGTTGCGTATGGTTGTGGAGATTGTTTGAGCATGAGAATTAGGAGATGTAGCAAGCCTGAGAGATGAGAGAGATGAACCCCACCTCTGCCCCTCCTGCCCTTTCAACAATCCTCAGGCCAAAATCTCTGTATGAAGGTGTCTGACGCGAGTCAGTTGATATTTTTGGGCAATTTTCATGTGCATGCAAGGTAAAACAATGACCAAATGACCCTCAAATTCGTTATTTAATCATTTGAGAGAAACAGCTGGATCTTGGAAAAGTCTCGGTGTTGGGTAAAACGATAATGTCACATTGTCACATTACTTACACGAAGATCTGGCGAAGAAATTGAATACACGACGTGGGTGCTCGATTCATGACGCACTTACAGAGTCGCAGCACAGAAGACAAGACGAAAAGACCAGCACGCAAGAATGAATTACAGCTGCCATGCAGACGGGTGGCAGATGCTCAGAGAATCCTACCAGCCTCCTGTCAGTTTCGATCGCAACCCACCCTGCCTCCGTCATCGATGTTTCCCAGGGTGTCATCACTCTGATTCGCTTGAACATAGTAATGAACGACAATTCAAAGAGCAATCCTGATGAGAATTCCATAGAGATTCACTATGATTCTGACCATCATCAATTTGATCTCGCGAATAGTGGACGTGACAATGAATGTGATAGCTACAATAAAGGTTTCTCTCATTCCGAGATTGTCAATGAAGTCAATGACAAATCGTCATCCAGTGCTTTGTCTTGGCTGAGCAAGGATACAAAAAGCAATGAATTCAAGAATTCATTTGCTGAAGTCGCGGGTGCAGATTTCGATGTCTCCAAAGAAATATTGCAACGAAGTGTTTCTGTTCCAAAAGATGATCCTAACAAGACCAAACGATTTTCTACGCAGCTCTATTACATGCTGAACATTGAGACAAATACTGGCAGTCGGGCAGTGCAATGGCTACCAGATGGCCGTGGGTTCGTTATAAGAAATCAAAATCAATTTGAGCAGATGCTACCAAAATACTTCGACACATGTATCTTTCAATCGTTTTTGCGGAGACTTAACAGGTAAGATCATTTCTCTACTACTGTGTCTATACCATCGATCTCTTCAAGGTTTGATCGTTCTTCGCTCTTTGCTCAATACATTTTCCGACGATAATCTTAGATGGGGGTTCAAACAGACCGACAAGAGTACTGCTGGTTCGGGACATTACGTTTTCACTCACGAGGTAAGCACTAGATAATGTTGCGCCTATAATGTATACTGTCATTGATCCCAAATGATGAACAAAACTTCCTATTATCCATCGCAATTTAGGTATTTTGCAGAGATAGCGATATCCATCAAAACATGAAGCCATTGCCGCGCAATAAAAAGGCACCACGAGAAGTCAAGCAGGAAACGATTCAATTCGAGATCCAAAACTCAGCTGGCTTACAGAATCAGAGTGGTGAAATCAACGGTGCAGAAGGTGAGAATACATCGTTTCGTTCCTGAACATCTGTATCCATCTCAACAGGACTCTTGCATTCAGCTTCTTATCAACGAGCTATAAACGCAAATCACATGAACGCAGGATTCAGGACAAGCCCGAGCCTACATAATCTTCCACCACAGCTCGCATTAGCCCACAACGATTATCTTTCACCACAGCTCGCATTAGCCCACAACGAGCTAGTGCAGCTGGTCAATACGATTGTTGCAACTTACTCGTCCTCACAAGTTTTGCTTTCGTCGTTGCAAAGCGATTTGGCCAATTTGTTACATGGCATCCGACCAGCCCAACTGAACTCAATACAGCAGCAGATATCCATTTCCAGCGCAAACACGAGTCAAACTGCACCAACAGCAAGTCGAGAGCCCATCGTATCTATCGTCGATGGTATCATAAGGTTTCTCGCGCACAGACAGAGTGCATTCGTTCAGCCAGAAGTACCAGGTAATGCCATAAATCATATCGACTCTACTATCGGAATGCAGCAGCAAAGTGCAACACCTCAATTGTCATCAAGTGCATTCCAAGGCTATGACAATCAAACGCGCCATTCATTTTTGCCAGGGAATCCACTACATCTTTTACAAGGAAATCAAGATCCGCTGAATCCCTCCACCAACACTGGCACGACGAATACTGCTGCATCATCGACCAATGGAACCGAAGATACAAATTGTGGTGACACCGCAGCAAGCGAAACAACTTTTCCATCAATCCGATCTGCTTCCTTAGGTGACAATCTTGCGCCACTGATGAATAAAAGGAAGAGGGAACGATCTCCATCTCCAAACAACTAGCTCGTCCGCAGCCGTAACAATGAAGAGGTTCCTACTGCCCTACAACCTTAATGATTTCTCGCGGAAAATTGATTATGATAAGGGTGCGGTAAAAATGGGATTCTGCCGACCGACGGGATACTCTAAAAGTCACCATGCCTCTTTCACAACTCGGGCCTGAATTCGTATGCACTCTCCATTCGTAAATACGGGACTTCCACATGGGGAAGGATCGAACATACTGCTGCAAAGTGAGTTTGTTGCTCGGTACCCCCAGGTGCAGCAGCAGTTGACTTGACGTGGGAAGGAACCGGCCCACGACAGTCAGTTTCCCGAGCCGCCACCGAAACAAAAATTCAGATCCCAACCTCGAAGTGGCTTATATTGGAGTTCGGGGGAATGTGTCTGGTTCTGATGGCTGGAAATACTCCAATACATAGTGATGGCCCAGGCGGTGGCTATGGCGGTGGCCATGCTGGCGAGCGATGGCAAGCCAAGGAGATGGCGACAGCTTTTGGCGGAGGCAATCGGCGATTGCGTGAGAGTATAATATTATTTTTGGTGCAAATGAAAAATGAGACTCCAAAAGAGAACCAGAAAAGGATTAAAATGAAATGTTGAATTCACCACTATGATACTCAAAATATTGAAATTTATATACTTCATCATTGCAGCCAATCACCCCAAACGAACAAAAAAAAGACGGAGCGTGCCTCCGCTCCCCATCCTCACCTTGTTCGACGTTCCCTCGAGGTACGCCGCCGAGAGGACGTCTGGTTTCGATATTTTGGCAATGGACTTCCGCGAGTGGGAGGAGGATGACATCGTTGTAATTTTTCTTATTATGATTGCTCGTGCGATGTTCGCTGCATCGTTGTCTTCGTCTTTGCCTCTCTCTGGATTGCCGGGTGAAATTGTGTCACCACACCATATCGAATACCCAATTGATTACTGGTGTTGGTACTCCCCGAATCATGGTGCCGGACGTGGGGTAAGCTTGGGGCATGCTTCCCGTGGAACCTGATGCCCGCGTCTTGACCACAGACACGAGCACTTCCCGCACGCGGAATATCGTCCCACTTCCAAACAGGTATGCCTTGCTTTTTTTGGCCAACGCAGGAGGAGCTACCCCTCGGTACTTCATGGAAACCATATTGCTCATGACAGAAGTGGATGGAATGGCAGCAACCTGTGAGACACTCACGCATTTCTGCTTGGCGGCGCTTATGGCCCCCGGGTAAGGCCAGGCACCCACGGTGGAAGTTGAGCCTCTTGCTCCCCCCGGGCATCACATCCCACTCCTCGAACAAGCCGAAGCGCTGCTAGTCCAGCACCTAACCGGTTTACGACAATTCGCAGCACCCGAAGTCAACCTACAGCCCCTTATTAACACGATCTTGGTGGGGCAGCGGCAGCGGCAGCTGGAGCAGGCAGTGGCGCACCTTGACCGTGAGCTGAAGGAAACCACCTCCGTGGCAATGTGGCCCAGCATGGAAAACTTCGCACGGCTCCTACGATACTCCGGCATGCAGGAGGAGAACGAGTTGGCCCCATTGTGGACCATCTTGGCCAAGTCTCCGTGCAAGGATTGCCTGGATATTTTTGAGGGGAAGGTAGCAAATGAGTTCCTTGTCCTAGGGGCGATCTACGAGCAGTTTGCTCCATCTGTGTTTCTCCTCACCCAAGTCACCTCCCTAAAATGGGGTATGCCTTGGCAATGCTTTCTTATTCACTGATTCCCCCGGAATCAACCGGCAAATTGACTTCATTCAGCAAAGAGGCGCAACACCATCTTATGCCAATGCCCAATTGCTCCTCAAGGCCAAGATCAACCAGCCTGGCCCAGACAACTCATCACTCTGCATCCTTTGCATGCTTGCAGTCTTCTGTGTGGTGTGTGGTACTGCCACAAGAACACCCACCTGTTTCCTTTCTCAAGGAACACTACAGACACATGAAGGCATACTACCCAGGTTTTGGGGACTCAAAGGAGTTTACCACCTTCAGTGGCTTTACTTGAAGATAAATTATTTCACCCAGGTCAATCGCAACATAGGTGAAGTATGCTGCCCTGATGAAGAAATATGGCTATATTAACGAGGTAGACGTAATGGCCATGGCCGGGGAGATCACTCGATGGAGCCCAACCCCTATTCAGTCAATGGTTCAATAAAAATTAAAGGTCTAGAGGTATAAAATCATAGCAATGGTGGTGAATAACACATTCATTGTGTGCATTTTTCATTCACTCATCGCCAGGTCTAAGAAAGTGTGAAGGTTCCACCAACTCATTAACATACATATGCAAGAATGGTGTCAACATCAATCTAAAAATGCTATAATCAGTATATGACACTCTACATACAAGAGTTTCTGAGGAATGCAGTCAGTTCTCTTTCCACTTTCCATGGAGTCATCCCGACCAAGTAGCCAGTGTTAGACTTCCCCAGAGTACATATAGTCACAAAGCCTATCTGGCCATAGTATATGGCTAAAAGTGATTCCCTATATTCCGTCAATACTATTAGTCAATAGACAAATCCTATGACCAATTACAACAAAGAAGCGAGAAAGGATGGCAGTTTGCTGCCATCTATTTATACAAACAAACAACGATTAATTCCATGGGACACCTACCCATTAGATGAGTAGACAGTCCCCATACTATTCATCGACTTCAGAGTATGGCACAGGTTTAGCAGTTGATTATCTATTCTTTCAGCGTCATCGCCCATTGCGAGACAAAACACAAGCATCATCCTTCTCCACAAGCAAAGTCAGAATGATGTCATCAAAATCATCCCAGAGCGGGGCGTACAAAATGCTCGCGTTGCAAAAAAGACGCCATAACAAAGATTACGGGCATCATCACTCCAGAATCTATCGATGATCTCAAGAACGAGCTTGGAGGTACATTTACCATCCTCAAAAGCACGCACTTTGAACAGGGACAATGATATGGCCACTTAGCCATTAGCCATTGTCATCCCCAAAGCCAAGTACAGGGTCGTCATTGCAGACCCTGCCTGGGTATACAACGCACCAGTAAACCCGGGCGTGTATGCGGCCGCAGCACTCGTCGCGGGAGTATCAGCCGCCCAACACAATTCAATTGTCTCACAACATAAGATCGAAGAATGGGTCTATGCTGACTACCTCGGGGCCCAAGAAGCGGGCAAGGAACTACTTCTCTACGGAGTAGGCAAAGATGCCCTCACACCACTGAAAAAACAATACATCAATTTTGGAGACGAGACCGTCCAATAGATAATACTCCATCTACAAACAGAGACGGCAATCCAGATGACAACGTCCCAAAAATACGAGTACAAGGACGCCAGGTACAAAACCGTGTGAGACCCGACAACGATACTAAACCTAGGTACTATCTTTGTAGTTGATGTAAAGGTTGTTTTATATTTATGATTGTCTAGGGATAGTTGTTTGTGTTTCCCATCTCATATCGTAGGCGAATTTATTGCTGATGTGGTTGGTTATTTAGGGGAATGGCTGGTCTGTAGTTCTGGCTTCTCGTTTCCCCTTCTGGAATACTATTTGCTATTAGTAATTCCTGTGACAAAGTGACTTTAAGGAGTATGTGGGTTTTGGTGGGATCCAAGTCCCGATATTACCACATTGCCTATTTTGGTAGATCTAACACACCCTTGCCGTAGGTTGCTTAGGCACCTGGCGCAGTGAAGGACTTTTGTTCTGGAACTGGTCAGAATCTGTCAGTTTTTAGTAGTGATTTCACAAAGGAATTTGTGGTGACTATGGCCTTCGTAGGGATGACCACGTTGGATTTAGTGTCTGGTGACATGGGGAATAGTTTCTTTTATTGTGGGTCAGAAACTGATGTCAAGTATGTGGGCCTGCTGGCCTTATGGTGGCTGGCGGGGTGGTGCATGGTAAAATAATCAGACAAGTTCTGTGTTCCAGGCTGCCAATAATATCGAAATTGTCCCTGGGCGTCGCGGCAGTGTAACCAGTGGAAATGCATGTCCATGGCTTTTAATGCCTTTGGCATGATTTTATTGGTGAGTAGGTCGTTTGCGGTTTTGTTATCCATCTGAATGGGTGTGCATGGTTGGGGATGTCCAAGTTCTTCGAGTGTGTGGCGCATTGACACTGCATTTTTTGCATTGATAAATGATAAATAGGGCTCCAAGTTCTGCCTGTCCTACGCGTTTCACCTAAGGAGAAAGTAGTTGTATGGTAGGGCTTCTGCTATGGAGAGAGGAAGCACATGTAACAATGATGGAGAAAAAGAAATTATGAGCTTATTTTAATGTTTAAAAGTGATGTCCGCTGGAGGCCAAGGATCATTTGTTTTGCATAGGATTCTATGCAAATCTCATATATCCAATGCACATATTTGGAGTTGGCATTTCGCCTGCTCAGAAATATCACCAAGTCCATACCAGAGTCTACATATGGGGATGGCTTTGAACTGGATATGAATTTAAATCCTGTTTGTTTGTGCTGGTATGATTTCCACTGATTCCTATGGTGATATCCTTTCAACTGCAAGATATCCAACCAGCTGAGGTGTTGATTATTTCCACGCAGGAATATCGTATAGTATGTGGTCATCTTCACCACATGTACGGATCTTGCAGCTGCCTTTTTGTTGAAGCAGATCCAAATATTTAGGTATTTTGCTTGCGTTACGGAAAGTTTCCTACTGAAGAATGCGATTGGCCTGATATCCTGTGTGATCACTGCTCCCAACTGCGTCGTGGAGGCATCTGTGTAAATCTCAAACACTTTAGAGAAATCAGGATATGCCAAGACTACTTCTTTGGCGATAGTAGCCTTTACGTTGTCAAATGCCGTTTGAT
>JALLPB010000641.1:0-18544 GCA_036939975.1 Cyclostephanos tholiformis | reverse complement strand
GTTAAGCTGTTAAGCTGTTAAGCTGTTAAGCTGTTAAGCTGTTAAGCTGTTAAGCGGTTAAGCTGTTAAGCTGTCAAGCTACTACCATTGAGATTCACTGACAGAGTTTTCTAAGTTTCTTCAGATGCAAGTTGATAAGGTCCTTTTTAGAATGAACAACAACTCAAATCATACATGTCCAAGCTTCAATATATTCACCTGGCTCTGTTGTTGATGGAAAGAAGAGGTAAGCATGCTGCTGTTCAAGCATTAAGGCACTCAAAGCTAATTTCTCATAGAGGATGAAAAAAGTACCAAGTTGAAACAAGAAAATAGTCAAATGATAATCATCTAAAAATCCTGATTATTACAATCAGAACTTATACATAATATCGAGGTCACATATCTAAAGTAAGTAAGCAATAAGGGTGAGTATCACACAACCACAGGTCTTGCATGATTCATGAGTGAAATATCGCTGCCAAAAAGTCTTGCAGTGAGATTTCTTGCCAGACTGGAGGAACTATTTCTTAAATATTGTGTATTGCAGAGGTACAAGACAAGAATAGAAATTCTTGTTCTCTTATCCCCCTTAGAGGCCTTGCAAGACCAAACTCTAATCAAATGGGATTGTGACACATTGATGGTAGGGTGGTGGTAACAAGCAACAAAACAACAATCATCTAGCAAACAGGTTCTCATAGAAATAGTTAAACAATAATGCCAGCAATAGTTTGACTGTCAAACTGTCAAAATTGGTCCCAAAGTTTGATAAAATTGATTTGCACTCTGCTAAATTTTTTAACAACACAATACCTGCAGCATGGAGAGTCTTTCCTGTGTGACTCTGCCGAAGTAAGAAAGTGAGCAAAAAGTACTTCATGATAGCCATTATCAACAATGTCATGAGGCACCCCGCTCTTCATTTCTATTTAATCCCTTTCTTGAGTTCAAGTTGATTTTTTCAGTGAACATGAGCACTCAGTTGTTTGAGAGATAACAAGAGTAGCCACCAATCAGGCCCTGTGAAGACAGTGGGAATGCACGTTGTTTACAACTCTGATGAGATTTGGCATCTGTGGCTGCTAGGTACAATAGATAGCATGCAAATTGTGAGTAAAAAGAAAAGGAAACATATGACTTATTTGGATACAAGAAATGGATACGTCACAGACACCGCAAGGAAAAAATGGGTCTACAGGGGACCCTGTATTGCCTGTCCTTAATCTCAAGAAATTCTAGCCTCTCCTTGCTTTTGGAAGAAGATATGGGAGTTGAGGGAATATGGCACTTTTTGTTGAAGTAGTAGTTATTATGTAGAGTGGTTACGTAGCCTTATTGTCCCAACTTGTTTTTATAATACTTTCATTACTTGACCTGATGTAGTGTGAAATGGTTTCACACTGAAGATGATGTATTGTGACTGAAGCATTATCAATTCCCTCAACCTCATTCCAAATTCAGCTTCATTCCAATCCAAAGCATTTGCCAATGTTTTATTCTTTTTTGCCTCTCAACGCCCCTGCTTGACTAGGTATTCCACCAATCAATTGCATCAAATAGCCATCGCTTCAACATTTTCCATAAATTTGTATTGCTACTGGCTTATTTCATATCATGGGTGCCTATCTTAAACATGAGACAAAAGAATACCAGTTCGATGATTAAAGCTTATCTATTCTATTACTACTGATTAGTCTTTGCAAACTTCTTGACATGCTTTGCACGATCCTTCTCCAATTTCTTCCTTGCACTCTTAGTCAACTCTGTCCCATCAGCAAGGTGTGTTGGAAGCCCAGTATCATCAAACGCACTATACTTACCTTTATATTCTGGGGCAACTTTGAACAAGTCCCCTGGCTCAATCGTCATTAAGATATCTCGAGCTGCCGCAGCACTGCGTTGCTGTTCATCCCGCTTCCGCTTCTGTTCAGCCTCGATATTGCTCACCTTCTTCACCGCCTTGTCTTCCTTCAAGCTAACTGTGCGATTAAAAACAAGCTTCCCTTCCTTGGTAGTAGAATCAAATGAGGTGTCGACATCCACCACAAAGTATCCCAGACGTTCGAATTGAAATGCTTGGTTCGATTTCCACTTGTCTACATCCTTCTTGTCAACAAGTGAAAGAACGCTCGGGTCGACTATGGCGTTGGAATGAACGGTTTCGCTTTCGGGGTTGAGCTCCTCTTCCCACCGATCAGACGGTTCGGGCTCCAAAAACAAGTGATTGTAAATTCGGACTTCGCACAAAATACCATCCGACGGGACCCAAGTGATGTGCGCTTTGGGCTTGGGACGTCCCTCAGATACGTCCAAATGACATTTTAGCTCCTTAACTTTCATTCCGTCCTTGATGACTTCGCTACAAACGAGATTTCCACCATGATACTTTATACCAGCAGGCTTTTCAGGAGTCAATCGATAGAAGTTGGGGTTAGAATCCAGTTGAAAGTCTTCTGAATTGATGTAAATTATTTCAGTAAGTGTGACGGTGTGGGAGCCCAGCGAGGCATCGGTAGGCGAGTTCTGCACATCAAACGTCATCCCCCCATCTCTTGAGTTGGCAGCCAGTTCTGCAAAGTTGCAAATGACGACTTTGATTGGATCGAGCGCCACCATGGCACGACGGGTAGTGTCTGCCAACGTCTGACGTGCCACCTGAAACAGTTTGTCCATTTGAACAACATTCATTGCACGCGTGGCACCCACGTCATTGCAAAAGGTATTGATAATTTCTTTGGTATACCCCCTCCGACGAAGTCCACTAATCGTGGGCATGCGTGGATCACTCCATCCACGAACGTGGTGCGCATCGACCAACTTCAGGAGTCGTCGTTTGCTCAACACCGTGTACTCGAGGTTAAGTCTCGACATTTCATAAACCTTGGGACGGAACATGTCTAGTGCCCATAGAATCCAATAGTAGGGCTCTCTTCTAGTCTCGAACTCCAAGGTACAGATGGAATAATCGATGCGTTCCAAGGAGTCACAAATACCATGAGTAAAGTCATAGTTGGGATAAATACACCATCCTTTTCCAGCATGGGGATGAGGAGTGTACTTAATGCGGTACGCCACCAAGTCGTACATGTTTGGATTAGCACTCTCAAAATCCATCTTTAAACGCAGCGTCAAAGATCCCTCGTCGTGCAACCCCAACTTCATCTCTTCGAACAACTTCAGATTCCTCTCCACTGGCGTATCTCTATTCCTGCCCGGCAAGATGTCCGCACTAGGAATGGGCGCCTCGACATCCGGGTCCTCCCCCACTGCCAACGCCGAGCTGCGACGTTTCGCGAGGTCGCGTTGCGCTTCCATTTCAGCCTTGGTCATGTCGCACACGTACGCCAGACCCTTATGAATCAACTTGACTGCCAATTCGTAAAGAGTTTGAAAGTTGTCCGACGAATAGGTCGTCCGTTCCGGCTCCCATCCCAGCCATTCCAAATCCCTCCTGAGCGAATCGATATACTCAGCACTTTCTGCATCGGGATTGGTATCGTCGTACCTAAAAATCGTTCGACGATTTTCCTCCGGCACACCCAATTTTTCAAATGCCAGTCGGAAGTTCATGTTCATGGATTTGGCATGGCCGATGTGAAGGTAGCCGTTGGGCTCGGGCGGGAAGCGGGTGCGGACAATGCCGCAGTTGATCGCGGCGTGTTCCAATAGAAGCTCGGGAGAGTTTTGAGCCCATTCGAGTTCGCGGGCGGCGAGGGCATTGCTGGTGGCAATTGTTGCGATGGAGGGTTGCTCCGTAGTCATGGTCTACGATGTTTTCTGCTGTTTTGATGAGAGAGGATGGGGAATTCATCATCTTATATTATAAAAGATTAGACTGTCGGTGTCGTCGTCGTCGTCGTCCGTGTGTACCGTAAAGTACATCTATGTATAAAACAAAACATCTATGTAATAAAAATAAAAACAATTGAGCAGCTGTTAGTACCTTCTATCGAATTTTCCCTCCACTATTAGACTGTAAGTGTCATCATCGTCTGTGTGTACCGTAAAGTATCTATCTATGTAAAATGGGATTCAGTCGCTGTTGCCGGTTCGATTGCTGGGGAGGGCGAAAAGAGAGGGATCGAAAAATAGAGCGACGAGTNGATCGCTGGGGAGGGCGAAAAGAGAGGGATCGAAAAATAGAGCGACGAGTGGGGGGATGACTGAGTCCTTCGAAAACACGCAACAATCAAATACAATTTGGCGTTCTGGAGGGATCGCACACTGGCACACCGGCACATCGGCACACTGGGATCTAAAATATAGAGTTACCACACCGGCACACACAGGCACACACAGGCACACACCGGCACACACCGGCACACACCGGCACACACCGGCACACCGGCACACACCGGCACACACCGGCACACCGGCACACACCGGCACACCGGCACACTGGCACACTCGCAGACTGGAGAAAAACTGATAGATCGCATACATAATACTTATTTATTTCCACTTGCATACCTACTAATACAGTTACCTAAATAGTACGTAACCAATAATATTCATTATTTAGACGATAACACCATATTGCTACTCCTCCTCAATGCCATGCGCATGCCGCGACCAGCCAAACTTGCACATTTGCGTCGTCGGTCCAAGCCTGCGTTAGCATAAATATACAATCACCATCGACGACTAATCTCTGACGATAATTATGGTACAAACACGAAGAAAAAATTACAATATAGTCAATATTGATTCAGGCAATATCGATAACGACATCATCAATAATTCAGATGAGACGACATTAAGAATGGTCAGGATGTATATTAACAGTGCAATGTTCACACTATATATTACATTTGATTGATATATATTTTAACAATTCACTAATCATCATTTTTTTGTTAAAAAATTCAGGAAACACGACCAAGTTGTTCTTGGGGATATGAGGATGGGATCTCATATTCCAATGCCACATTGCAAAATCGTTGTTGTATTAAGATTCATAATCAGCTAGCATGCGCTGAGGATGGATGCAACGCACAGGTGCACCTTATGTGCCAATGGGCTTGGCTTGAACGAGAAAAACTTGACATGAATTTTAACCGTCCGACATATTGCCCATTGCACAATAGACAACGCGGAGATTTCATTATATGGTACTACAAATACATCAAAACAGAACCTATTCCTGAATATCTCAAATATACCACTTCCGAAGGCATTAGGATTAAAAATCGTCCAGCATATCCATCAATTTATTGGCATAAACAATACATCGACAAAAAATGGGCATACCGTGAAAATAAGGGATTAAGAAACAGCTAAGGTGGAGAAAAATTTTACGAGAACACGACTGGAGGCTCATGGAAAGCGCTATTCTATCATTTAAGGACATTCGAGTATGGCAGGGGAGTGGAAACTTATATGTAACTTCGATAAATTATTACAAATAACTTTAACCGTACGACATATTATTGCCCATTGCACAATGGACAATGCGGAGATTTCATTCTTATTTTTGTAGCTTCTTGCGAAGGAGTTACCTACCATTCCTTCCATTATTTTGGTTGCGGCTTGCGGAGGAGTTACCAACAGTGTGACTCCGTAGCCTCTATTATTACACTTTAGCCTTCATAATATGGTATTACTAATAAAAAATATATATATACTAAAAAAAAAATTAAATCATACTGTTGACTGAAACCTGTGCCGAAGGCCCATTAAATTACATTTCATATACATATATATATTTATAATTGTCATAATATTATATTAGTTATATATCATGATCCAAATGTTAACTAATAATTGAGTCTGCGGTAATAATACAAATTAAATATTGATAAATTGAGTCTGCGGCGAAGCCCCTATCGGCTTGTCCCTAATCTAATGATTACGATGATAATAGTCTCGTTTATAGAATAACTGATTGCTAAATATATAAGATATTATTATGAACTAAGCAACTATCCATCCCGCTAGTCCTCGTAATCGACTTGAAAGAGCGGGCTTCCATTTTCAATGGTGAGTTCCGTGATGATAACAACTGCCCTGAAAACCTTGCGGTGACTGGTGATGTCATGGCGGTACACCTTTGAAAAAATCCCCCACATCTTGAAGTGCCGATTTATTGTCTCGTGACAAGAACAGATGCAGGACTGCTTCATCTCATTGGCGACGGAGTTGGAGGGGTTGTCTGGGCACTTTATCTTGTTGGCCACGCCGAAGTAGCAGTTGTTGGCTTTGACGTGCTCACCGGACTCAAGGAAGCAATGCAAGACCTTGTTAAAGATCTTGATGTCATTGAACATCCCCACCAGGTAGGGGCCTTGTATCCATTCAAGGTCCCTTCCCAAAATACTTACTCTGATATCATAGCCTAGCGCCGACTTGAAGGCAAACTTGTGGAGGCGGAAAAAATGCCGGGGACCAACCTCCCCATCTTTGGGATCTGGAAGTTCATCCAGTCAATGGACATAAGGCAGATGTTGCCGAATTTCCCCTCACTCCTTCACTCAAAATCTATATGTGGTGGCAGAGGGAAGGTGGGGGAAGGAGGGGGGTGAGTAGTTGATGATGAGGAATGAGAATGATGGCTTCATCATCAGAGTCGACAATGACAGCAACAACAAAAATGATGGCCAACATGATGAGATGGTCATGATGATGGTTGCATACATGTTTGCTTGTCAAGAAAAAGACACAACAATCAACGGAGTCACCACTATGTTGACAAGCTCGGCAATGTCCTCAATGTAGGCCCAGACCCACCTTTGGTGGGTCTTCGGGTCGATGGCTGCACCAGACGCGCTAACAGCCACACACCCTGGGGCCTGCAGTGGGTACATTTTTAAAAAGTGTAGTGCCCAAAGCAGATGCTTTGGGTGGCTGATAGGTGGCTGGAGTTCCTCCTGGTCGAGGAGGAACCACACCCTCTTAATGTTGTGGAGAGGGATACCAAAGGTCTCATGGAAGGCTCGAGCTTTGGTCACTGCTCCAGCCACATTGGGGCAGCAGGGAACCAATGCATGATGTTCCGGGTGATGGCCATAAAGTCGGGGACAACGTAGGTGTCTCCCGAAGCATTTTCTCTCTTGATGTTGTCGAGGGAGGCATCATCCTTGATCATTGAGGCCATGATGTTGGTGGGCCGGGAAAGGTTTATTTTTGATGAGAGAGAAATGCTGGTTGTTGTGATTTTTGTTTATGTTTTTGTACTATTGTACCATAGCATGAAGCAGGTTGCTGTTAGCATGTATGGTACAATAATTGCCACATGAGAGACATTTGATCCTGCCAAGTTTCTTGTTTTTTGCCATAAATTGTGCCAAGTTGAACTGGCAATTTTTGCCAAGTTGGGAATTTTTTGACAAGTTTTCTTGTTGTAGTATATTTCTTACTACTAATTCCACCTGCAATGGCTGCCAACTACAAACTTGGCTGCCAAGTTTAAAATTGGCAGTGATTTTTCTTAATGAAGAAACATGAATATTCAAGTGGATACCAGTAGGCATGTTTCTCAACATATATTCACTCCAAGGAAAAAAGAACACACAACCGAAAGGAGTTGTCTTTGGCCCACCACCACCATCTCTCTCCTCCTCTTCCTCCTCCTCCTCTCCCAAAAAATCACATCCCCTCACCCCATTGCTGTCATTGTCCATCCCAATGATGAAGCAGTGGAGTGAAGTAAACAAAGCCGCCCTCCACCAGCTTATTGTCAAGGGGGGGGTTGACATCAAAGACCTTTCCTTCGATAACAAAGATGCCATCCAAGCCCAGTACTTTCCCCACTGGCAGCACTGGAATTTTAGACAAAATTTAAAGGATTCTGCCTCCACTTTTGACCTCAAGCAAGCACTTGCCGGGGCGAGATGACAGGTGGCTCAAAGTAAGATCTGTGTTTGTCATTTTGCCTGTTGTTTGTCATGTCATGAGACTAAATGCCCCTTACCCCGCACCCCCGTGATATTCTCCATCTCCCTTGCAGGTGATGATGATGACAACTTTGACCTTTGATGATGATCCCCAAGATGGCCTCATGAGTACCACGCCCGCCACAAGGACGGCCGCCAGCATCATGATGACCGGCAAGACCATGTCCGACCATTGGTTGACGGCCCCTTCTGGCCATTTGATGTTAAAGCTCAATGGCTTCACCACCCATGACAAGTATGCCATGTCATTTGAAACAGAGGGAAAGACAGACTATTGCCTCATCTTCTTTTACATCAACAACATGCTCCCTGAGAGGGAAGGGTACATCATGACATTGTCGGAGGATGCCCACACAATCAGGTGGAGCCATCCCATTGATGGCTTCCCTTTTAAGATGGAGCACCTCCGCTCCATGGGAGCCGAGTACTTGGACTTTCCTATCCGAGTCTGCTCATTTGATAATGTCATGCAAGCCATCTTGTGCAACAAGGAACACCTCTAGAGGAGGTGCACAGGCATGCCCAAGACCATCACAATGCCATACCATGTGCCATCTGCTTTTACCCCTGTTGTGGACTCCAAGGGATGCAGGCACTACCAGCACAATATGATTGTGCTAGTGAAGGTACAACTGGCCAAGCAGCGCAAGACAGCCAAGATGACTGCCAAGACTAAGCTGCTCAAGATACACAATGAGGGCTTGAGAAGCCAGGGAACAACTCCAAGCCCCAGCATGCATTGCGGCAAGAAGCATGACTGGGGTGTGGGAGCCATCATGAGGCAGGCCAATGAGCAGCAGGGTGAGCGAAGAAAACAAGGATGAAAGTAATAAATCTTAGGCAAGGAGATGTGTCCTTTTTTCATTATTATAGCAGCTATTTATTTCTTTAGTGACATATTTTTTACTACCCATCACACTCTTGCTGTAACATTAGTATAATGTAGTTACATGTAACATAGTGCAAAAACATTTTACAGGATTCCCTCAGCTCCATTATCTGAAATGTCTCCATGTTGAGAGTCCTGTATCTTTGGTGGTGGGTTCCAATGCACCCTTTCTGAGTGCTAGGTTGTGTTGCCCAAGGGTGAATTATGGTCATGTAAATACCACGGGAGAACAACTGGATGATGTGCCCTGGTATGGTGTTTACTATCATATGCATTATGGGCTACCTTATCACAAACCCAAAAATAATGCATCTCCATTGCCATTGAACGTGACCATTGTCATTTGACCTTGTTGTTTGCTATGCCAACAGCAGTGGCAATGTCACAATGTATGGGTGTTTTAGGTTGTGGGTGTCCTAATTCTTCGAGGGTAAGATGAAAAATCATGCCTTCTTTGCAATTGAGGAAGAGGGCACCAAGTTCTACCTCTGCAGCGGAAGCAACAACAAAACAAAGAATAGCACATAAGGTAAAAAATGTCCCATTCAGTTTGGTGGGGTCACTGTCAGTGGGGGATCAACCCATAAAGAAATGTCCACATGCTCTGCTGTGGGCATCGTGACTGGCCTTGTCATCATCATGAGAGAGAGGTGCTGGGGCAATGGGGTTGACAGGCATGAAAGGTGGATGTATGTTCCTGTGTCTAGTTGTGGATGCTCTGTCGGGGTCTTTTCAAGTGGGCCTTAGTGGTAGCAGGGCTTGGATTGAGATATTTCTTGACCCCATGTGCCATCAAGTTAGGGCGACCTTTAAACTAACCACAGCTTATTGCCTTTAATAAGGTGGAAATTTGAGGGCTGCAGAGGGATTGATGTGCAAATTGTACGCTGTTTGCCTTCTCACAAACCGTGTGTGTGAAATAGGCAAAGTGTGGTGATGGTGTACCTGTGGAAGGATTCTGTGACCTTATGTGTATTGTGGGTCAGTGAGGAGTGTTGGCTGATCCAAGGGGTAGAGTCCACAGGTCGGTGCAGGGGTCCTGGTCACCCTGTAAGATAACATTTCCATTATATCGTATGATATAATTTTGTTTGTTGAATGTCACTTTACATCCTGCATTGGTTAAGACTCATATTCCAAATAGTGATGCAATAGAGAGGTCCCATGAGTGTAATGGGGAGGCCAGTTATATTGATATCACACATATATGTCAATACAATCAGTTGGCCATTGGTTAGTGCAACTTGTAGCAGGCTGGGGTGCCCTCCATGACAAAAATCTATGTGGCACCAGAGTCAGTGATGATGTCCATGGAGGGTGGATGTAAAGTTGTGCCTAGAAGGGCATGATGAGTGGATGCATGGCATGATTTGTTTGATGTAACAATAGTTGCATCATTGTCATCAATGGACATGCACCAGTTGGTGGGGTTTGGCAAAGTATTGGTGTTGACATAAAATGATGTGTTACATTTAAATGCTACATTCCTAAGTGCCACCCCACACCATCACAACAGTGGAGGGATTTGTTGTTTGTGTCTGTTTCTTGTACAACAGGGATGGCCCAAATCAATATATTGTTGGCTATTCTGACATATTAAGTATATGTTCTGGCTTGCCTTACGAAGGTGTACTGGGCATGACATACTGGTGTCGTGTTCATCAGCAACATCGAAACTACAAGAATAATAGACATTCCAATTGGAAAATCTTTTGACAGTGTTGGAGAAGGGTTGTGGTTTATTGTGGGTGGGTGGAACATTAGGCATGGAATATGGTGCCTTGAGATGTGGACTGTGGGGATTTCCACCAGGTGGAAGGGTGAGAAAACTTTGGGGAGGTCCTTGAGGAGGAAATCCCTGAACAGGAAATCCCTGAACATGTCCCCTAATGGGGAATGCAGTGGAGAAACTGCTATGACCGGATGAGAATCCACCACTGAAAGCATTGGGTGGAATTGGATGACCCCAAGCACCTGTACAGCCATGTGCATGGAAGCATCCAATGAACCCCCCACCAGTGTAATTGCTGTGGCCACCAAAGCATTCGATGCCACATCCTTCATTACTCATTTTAACCGTGACTGCATTCAATCCTGCAATCAATCAGTGCATGTTCTCATGCATCAAGGTTTTTGTTGTGATGCAAGATGTGTCAATTGTTGTTCATGGCATATGCTTAAATTGGCTGCAGTTGAAGCAGTCAATTGGCTTTGGTATGTGAGGGCAGTGACCTGGGTGGCAATGGTCTTGGTGTTGTCATTGATGTCCTAGGATTCTGCTAACATGGCAAAGGCATTTTGCTGAAATAGGAGGGCAAGGGCATATTCCTGATGCCCAGTAATGGGGGCAGTTTCATTCAAGCGCCATTGAAAGGAGTCTTGGATAATGGTTTGGAGTGTAATCCATATTTGGTCTGTGGGAAGCAGCCAGTCCCATTCCTTGAAAGGCCTAAGGTAAAGGCCAGTTGTAAGCAGGAGGCAGATCACATTGTTGATGAGTTGACAATCAGTGTATGGATCATGCCCAAGAGGGGTGATCTCAGCACACTCTTCAATATGGTGGAAGATGATTTCTGGGGGTTGGCTGCCACGTAAGTGCAGTTGATCAAGTATTGACATAACTGTCATTCCTGCATGCCATCCTTGGATGGTTGGATCATTAGATACCTTGAAAGCATCATTGATGCATGCATTGATGGCTGTGAAGCAAGCCCATTCAATGTTGATCATTGACAAGAATTTACAACAAGTAAAAGACTTGTCAATGCTAGCTTGTTCCATCCATGTGAGCAGAGAAGGATCGGATGCCACCCCAGGGTTGTTCAGATCAATGCCACAAATGTATATTGTTGTAGAGCCCGGAACATTGGGAATGTGGAACGGTGTTGGGGTGAGGAGGGCATATAGTTCCCGAGCCATAACCAAATCTTTCCACCCATGCAGGGTGCTTGAGGGCATGGTAGGCATTGGAGGGCTTGCTCAAAATGATGGCAAAGAAGTTAAGGCATACGTTCACCAGTAATGGGATTGTTGCAAGGAGTGTGGATACTTCATCAAATGTGATAATGGTGTCTATTAGTAAAGATGTGGAGTGTCACGTGGGACATGAATCTGCAGAAACATCTTGTTGAAGAGCTTATTGATAAGGTACACCTGTTGTGCAAACCAATGGTCTAAAGGGATACTTAGAACTGTTGAGAGTTTTAAAGTGGCAATGATATTGCCATGTAGTTTAGACAAAAGGTTGTTCTAAGTATTAATGGAAATGGTGTGCCATGCGGGTGAGAATGCATATGCTGCACTCTCAACTGAGCTACGAGGAGTATCATATGTAGAAACTCATATTCATCATAGAAATCAGGTATTGGATGTACCTGTGGCATACTAGTACTCTAGTGTGGTGGTACACTAGGTAAGGGTACGTTACGTACATATCCTTGTGGGATGGTGAGGCTCTGTAAATTTTTCAATCCCACAGCACTCACATCAAAGATGCTAAGCACCCACAAGAAGGCATAAGTCCAGGACAATGCAACCATCAACCATCACCCTCCTGTTCGTTCAACCTTTGTTCAAAATATTATGCCTACTGCAGTGTCCTCAAGAGCACCTTGTGCATTGGCACATGAAGATAAAGCAAGAACTCTGCCATCATTGTCAACAATGTTATGACCAACATTACATCAACTCTATCACTTTGCTGACATCATCCAGTGCTGGTGGAAATCTGTCATATGAGGAACAAACAACTTGTCTCTATCACAAGGGGGAAAATGTAAAGATGGTAATGACATTGAAGTTGGATGACAAGGAAGGAGAATTTGAAATGAATGTTGCACTGGGAGACAGGATAGTCTAATCAAATGAAGATGCATTGCATAAGTAAGTGAGTAAGTAAGTAAGTTAAGATCGCTATTGCTACTAGAGCTTCTTAGCACCCTATATTATCTGTATGCATCATTCAGATCCATGTGCTTTCAGTAGGAGTCATTGCGGATGCATGTCTGGGATGCAACATGGTATTTTCTGTTCCAAGCAGTGTTCTTAATGCATCCTTGGTGTTCATTTTCTTTTTTTACATGAGGCTATGCCAGTCTTGTGGTATTAAGAGTGAATGAGAAGTTCTTTGTTTCTTTTAAATTCTGATCTTTTCTCGTGGGTGGACGAGTGTTTGGTATTTTCTCTAAATGATTTTTTTGAAGAGTGTGGGGGAGGTGAATGAGAAGATTGATGTTTCTTTGAATTTCTGACTTTTCTCGTGGGTGGATGAGTGTTTGGTACTGTTTCTATGTGGTTTTTGTGTGGAGGGCTTGAGCTTGAGTTTTTTGGATGATAGATTTTTTTAGTGCATAGGAGAGCAAGATGAGTGCTCTTAATATGTACTGTGGGGGGGATCCATGGGATTCTTCTGATGTGGATGATAATTATTATCCTGAACAGCCCTGTTATCATAATGCTGCGTGGGGGAGGTTTGCTGTTGAGAGGTATTGAGGTCCAGAGTAACCTACTCATTTGGAAAGGTGCCATATTGAGATCTTGAACGCAACATGTAATTCAATTCATGTCATTCTGAAAGTGAGTAGTTGGCCAAGGACTGGCCCTTGGCATGATAATGGTTGGGTTTGTAAGTATTCTGAGTATTTGTATTGTGGGAAATTATTAAAGTCTCAATCCCTTTGATTATCTCCATATGAGTATCAGTGGGGGTGCATATGAATATCCATTTGGTGATGAGTTTTTGGTTGGATACTAAAAGGATGTCCATGCAGTGATGTTAGATGTGGGGGATTGGTGGATGTTTTACCATGTCTTCCTGTTGCTGGATGTCCCCCTAATTCAGTCAATGGAAGGCTTTCTCGGGTGGGTGACTGAGGTCGTCTCTGATTTATTAAAGTGGGTGGTTGGGGTTTGGGCTTCACCGGAGGTGGTGGGTGGTGGGGGGCCCATCCCCGTGCTTGGTGGATTTCATGTTGGTATTGATGAGGTTCCTTTTGATTTGCAGCGGTGGGGGTATGTTTCCCTGATGCTTGGGTGAGTTGTATTTTCAGGCAGAATATTATCCTTGGATGGTGTTTATGTTGGTGGTGGATGGGGGGAGCAGCTTCATTGGATGTATCGCATTTATTCCCTCTGTTCTTGCAATAATCTTCGGTTGATATGGATGTCAGGCAATTGGGTGGGAGTGCCCGTGGTTCTTTGATTGGGGTGTGCTCCCAACGAATGGCCATTGGCCACCGGATTGTTATGAGAGGTTTGGGGGAGTGTTATAATGCCAGAGATGCCTATCAGTTTTATTATGCATTCAGTTGTTGGTTCTACTCTGAATCATGAGGATACATTTGCTGGGTAGTTGCCATTTGAGCTGGTTGATACTCTCTCTAGTGACAATGGGGTGGAGGAGGTGTTTTTGAGTTATAATGCTTTCTGTTTTGAGGAGACCCATGCTGGCGGGTTTGGGGGGTTGAGGGGGGAGTATGGTGGTGCCTTTGGCCACGAGAAAAAAACATGTTGAGGGGGTGGTGAACAAATTTGATGTTCAATCTTGTTAGTGTTAAGGGCTCCCATGCCTTTTCTCATTGCTTCTTTGGCATGTTTGGTGTTTGGTTTGGGGTGGGGGGTGTATGCCATGTTGTTCGTACAAGTGAGTGGTGGCTTAGTGAGGTTGATGGTTTGTTGTGGGGATCTTTGCGAGGCTCTCAGGGGCATGTCCCTGAGGGGGAGGGGGTCATCCTCTGCTCTCGTTTATGATGATGATTTTTAGTAGCCCATTTCCCTTAGAAATTTGTGGACATTGGTCAGCATTTGGAAGTGGGAGGTGGCTTGCTCTGATGTGATGCCAAGTGTAGGTGAGTATCTGTCTGGATGATAAATAAGTGACAGTCTTCTAAATTTTGTTTTGATTTCTCTGTCATTTGCATCCATTTGAAGGCCGACTCTCAGTATCCTGTTGTCCCTACATGCTTGGGAGCGGATAGGATAAAGGGTGGATACGGTACCTTACTTAGCTACGTACTGGACATTCCGTAACAGTATCTCTCTACTTTATGAAATCAGTAACCTGTTAGGTGTAACACAACACATAAGGTAACAAGTTACATAATTCCCTCATTTCCAATTATTTAGCTTATGCGGTGGTAACTATTGCACCAAGGAGAAGATGGGTTCCATCGACGTTGGAACGACGACCGCGATGACGCAAGACTTGGCGGTAACGTCCCCAGAAATAACATCGCCGCCGCCCTCGTCAAGAAGCTGCTGCCTAACTATGTGGGATTATGGGGAAAACGGCGATATGTACGAGGCGAGGGGCTACGCTCTGCTGGCGATGGGTGGGTCATTGTTTGTTGTTGGCGATTAAGAATCATGTCCTTGGACCTCTCACGCTTCGTCCTCTACCTTCAACGAATTCTCAATCACTACGAAGGACGTGGCGTGGCGGTGATGGGTAACGGTACGCGATCGGCCTCAAAGGATGATTCGAGTTTGGTTTACGTATAATCATTTCACCGATAGCATTCATTTGAATTTTCTCCATAGTCGTGGTCAGTGCAGCATTGGTTCAATTGGCATCGGAGGCCGCGGGCTGTCAGACCGGGGCAGACGCTTGCACCGGTACGGTTTACGGGTTAAAACCAGTCACACTGATATCGGGAATTCCATTAGTTGCGGGTCTACTAGGTTCTGTTTTCATGCCAATAATTGGGACTATTATAGACTTCACATCTTACAGAAGATTCATCGGAATGCTATTTTCGGCGGTATTTGCAGTCATTCAGGCTATTCAAATTGCCATCGGAGAACGTACTTGGTTTATAATGGCGATTCTTCAGGCAATTGCCGGTTTCTGTTTTCTAGTGAATATCTTGACAACTCTTGCGTACTTGCCCGAAATGTGTGAGACAGTTGGACAGTCAACACACGCACAATACGTATCACGTTTTACGGCCAAGCAATTTAGTATGCAGGCTTTATTCCTCATCCTGGTAAGTCTGCTGTCGTATGGGTTGGGAATATCGGACGATTCCGTTAAGACAGCGCGGTTGAGTCAGTCGATGAGTTTCAGTTTTCTCTGCATCTTTTACGGAGTTGGATGGCACTGGATGCCCTCCCGACATGCCACGCGAGAGCTACCCCCTGGCATGCGTGGCCTTCGCATACTCGCCTACGGAATTAGATTAAACATCCGGACGTCCATATCGATTTTTCGCAAGTACAAGAAGGGACTGCGTTGTTACTTGCTCGCCACCATGTTCGTCCAACCAGGCGTGGCATCTCTAACGAGCATATCAGTGGTTTACCTGTCTGCTGAGGTAGGATTGAACGCCACAGACACTTTGATATTCTTTTTGGTCGTCTTAATTGGCACTATTCCCGGGGCTAGACTTGCATCTTTGATATCAACACGAGTAAACCCCAATAATTCGTGGCAATATTCAATGCTTGTACTATTCATCATAATGGTGATTGGCGCGGTTACACTCGGCGATGCACGAAACAAATACCTGTCACTGATTTGGGGCTCTTTTATTGGGATTGTGCTTGGATGGTTCTACCCTACTGAAAATTTATTTTTCTCATGCGTGCTCCCCAAAAGTAAGGAAGCTGAAATCGCTGGATTTCGTGTGTATTTTTCCGCGATTCTTGGCTGGTTGCCTCCTTTGATATTTGGTTTAACAGTTGAAAAAGGAGTTGATCCTAAGTGGGGATTAACAATGATGGGTTCTTTCATTTTAGGTGCGGCATTATTGTTGAAATGTTGCTCTGGATCTTGGGAGGAGATACTAGAAGAGTCTGGAAGGAGTGGATTGAATGTAAGGATTGATTTGTCCGAGCGCGAGAATCCTGCAGAGCCACTAACAACAATTGTCCAGACTCATGACAAATAACTCAGTCGAACAATGCCTAACATTAATTCAGATATACATGCAGGTATAGCTGTCGATTTTATTGTTAACATTAACGCATTTTCATCAGCTAAGTAGCCGTTTCATTAAAACCAATCTCGAACTCAGTCTCCACCGTACAGCCGTAGAAAAGCGAGCACACTGCCGAGAGGATTGCGATCGCCCGAAATGGAAGCGCGAACTCGTCACCGCCTCTATCCACCGTGCCGCCGTCTTCGTCCTGCTCCAGGAACCTCCCGAATAGGTTCACCACGACTGACCCCGATGCTGCGGCGGCTACGTTCCCCAGGGCGTACACGGCTCCCGCCGACGAGGGCGATGCTACGTCTAGGTGAGAGACGGACACTGCGCCGAGCGACAGTGCGCTAACTGTCTGAGCCATCCCAAAGAGGAATGCGGTGGACGAGAGCATGTTACCGTCGTCAGCGCCTCTCCCCTGGGATAAATACCACTTGGATAATAACGTCGTTCACTATCGACAGCGCGTTTTTCCACAAGTCTCCGTTTCGGTATTCACTGTAGTCGTCGTCGCGGACGTCCCCACCACCCTCCCTAAACCCGACGAAGGGGAACGAAAAATCGAACTCATCACGGAAAAGGAATATGCACGCCAACGAGACGAAACCGTTGAGGTAAAACACCCACGGCCACACGATGACGTTCTGGTGACCGTCGATGATTGTACTGGAGGAGAGGGCGATGTCTTTAAACAGTTCCGGATGACGACCCAACGTCAACCAGCCCCAGCCTCCCATCCAGCCCAACATCGTTGCCTGGAACTGCTCCGAGAACAGCACCATCGCCGAAAGGTAGGCCCACGCGCTACCCAGGTAGCATCCGGCAATGACCACAGACGACGCAGTTGCACTGTTATTCTTAACGTTGTCGTCTCCGCACTTCCACTCATTGTTTTTTTCATTCCCATCATCCTCATTCGTCGTCGTCGTGTCGGTTAGCGTCTCCATCGTCGTTTTTGTCCTGGTGGTGTAGCTAACACCGGCCATCGCCGCCGGCAACAACAGACCCTCGGCCAATCCAAGACAGAATCGATCGATCGATGCGAATGTCGATCCTCCATATTCGGCCGCCATGGGAAAGAGGAGCGTCGCGATGGCCGTCAGAGAAAGCGATATCGGCACGACAGAGCGGTAGTTTCCTCCGCCGTCCTCCTCGCGGTCGTCGTCGTCGCGGGCGGCGGCAACTAACTCTCCATTCTTTTTTTCCCTCCTCCTCCTCATCCCCGTCCCCCTACCGCGTCCACCTCCCAACAGACCCCCGAGGACCTGGGTCAGTGCGTACCCGGCGAAGAAACTTCCCTGCACCCCGCCCAATTGGCCCTCCGTCCAGCCGGATTCGAGTAGCTGCGACGCTACTATGGCCGAAGCGCCGCGATCGGCGTACGATATCGCGGCCGCAGCCGAGGACGCAATACACCATGATCTCGGAGCGGGCGGGAGTTGCGGCAGGAGGAGGGGATTGCGAGTGTGGGTGGCGGGGGCGGGGGTTGTGGTGCCGGGGCGACGGGAAGGTTTCATTTTGTGCAATATTTCCCATCTTTCTTTCTACGATTTGGGATTTGTCATATGTTACAAAATAATATCAAAAAACGCAAATTGTCCAAGCACGGGGGTTTAGCTCAGTTGGTAGAGCGTCTGCTTAGCATGCAGAAGGTCGGGGGTTCGATTCCCCCAATCTCCACGAATCAGTTTTCGGCGAATTGTTTCCATCAGACATCCAGTGACACCCACAAATTTATTGTAACTTTTGCTTCATTAATACCGTAAGGATCGGGGATTAAGGGACACCGGGGATTAAGGGACAAACACTAAATCATAGATAATTAGCACCCTCGCTATAATCACAACTAATCTATTTTT
>JALLPB010000640.1:0-13997 GCA_036939975.1 Cyclostephanos tholiformis | reverse complement strand
CCGAGTTCAGTGTACCCATCTGGGACACAGGAACCCAAGAGGCCTTTCTCATTCATGTGCAACAAGCCAAAAGCGCGTGCAAGAGAGAAGGGCTGTTCCATTATCCACCAGCTTAGGTCAACTTAAGGCGAAATTTCAAGGATTTCGCCTAAGCATTTGACCTCGAATCAGCTCTTGCCAGAGCGCCGAGACAAGGTAATACCCGTGTTTGTTGTTTTCATCTATTCCATTGATTGTTGTTTATTCTAATCGCCCTTTGCCTTTTGCCATCGCCTCCATCGCAGGAAATCTCGACGGCAACGACGTCAACGACAACGACGAAACGAACGTCCCCCCCCAAGAGGACCCTACCCAAGAGATGAGCGCCAAGCCCACTGCCAAGGTGGCCGCCGCCACCACTGCAGCCACCAAGTGCAAGGCCGCTGCCAGCAAGCCAAAGACTGGTGAGACCGGGGGCGACTTCCTTCCATCGACCCGCAGGGTGTTGAAGCTCTATGGCTTCGGC
The DNA here is from genome assembly GCA_036939975.1 of Cyclostephanos tholiformis. Classification (NCBI taxonomy): domain Eukaryota; phylum Bacillariophyta; class Thalassiosirophyceae; order Thalassiosirales; family Thalassiosiraceae; genus Cyclostephanos; species Cyclostephanos tholiformis. The sequence continues at coordinate 13,492 of JALLPB010000640.1, read as the reverse complement.
ACTGAGGACGTCTAAGGTGTCATTCGACTCGGAGGGGATGACAGACTATTGTGTCGTTTCCCTGTATCTCACTGGCATTGTGCCAGAGGGGGGCTTTAACGTGTTGCTCTTGTTGGATGGCTTCACGAACTTGTGGAGCTGTCCAGTCGATGCCTTCCTATTTTCGATGCAGCACCTCAAGAAAATAATGGCCGAGAAGTACTCGGATACTCACATCCGAGTGCGCTCGTTCGATCAAGTCACTCAAGCGATCCTCAAAGACAAGAACAAGGCCGGCGCTCGAGACCTCTTCTGGGGGAAACCCCAGGAGATTCACCTCAAGAATCAGTGTACCAGCGACGTGACCATGAAGATGACCCCGTACCCCCGAAGAGATGTCCCCACCGGTTGTGACAAGAGCGTTGAACACCGTCAGTTCAACACCATTGAACTGAAGGTTAAGCTTGCGGCGCAATGCAAGACCACGATGAAGCGGACCAAGACCAAGAAGCCCATCGAGCTTTTCAGCACCCAGGAGGGCAGCACTCTCAGCCCCGACGCATGTGCTCGTCATCGCGGGGAGAAGAAGTACAAGAGCAGCAGCAAGTATCGAGACTGGGGCGGAAGTCGTCACGAGACGGGACGTGCGAGCAGGGTGAGCAACGAGAGCAATGACTAAAGCAGCAACGAGAGCGAGTAGGGGTATGGAATCATAGTCATATTATGATTCCATCTTTTATTTTATAACATCGTAGCATGCCTATTATTCTTAGTAACACATCTATTACTACAGTAACACACATCTTGTAACATTAGTGTAACGTAACTAAAAGTGTTACAAATGTTACAAAATACCCTCATGTTCTCTGTCTGGCAGTCGATGCTTTTTTTTTCTGAAGCTTCTTCTCTCACCACATTCGTCCATCTGTAGCTGTCTTCTCGACCTAATTCATAGACCAAAACCAAATAATAATAATCACATCTCACGTTTTGAAGGTTATCATAATATTATTTACTCCACAAAAAGACCTTTTGGGGCACTCAATATGAGATTTCATTTCTCTGCCATTGCTGCCAGTTTCCTGGCATCTTCTGTAGTATGTGGTAAGCACCGCTGTTGAAATGTGGCCGTTATCAAGGGGCGCCCTGTGAAGAGGCCTCCATGGGCGGTGGCGTCTTTTGTGGTGTTCATTTCGCTTTTGGTGTTGTCATCTCATTTCCCCCCCTTCCTCTTGCAAAACGAAGCCTTTGCACCCACGAACAATCGGTTTTGTGAGATACGAAGCTCTATATCAACAAGTCAACTTGCAGCGTCCCTATCAACAAGCCAACTTTCTGCCGTCGGCAGCAATGCAAATGAAAGGGTAAGTTGATAAGTCATTTGGACGGGACAATGAGACATCGTTTACGCCTTTAAATTTTTCTGGCATCCCTTTCACGATGGATTTTATTCAATTTCGTTCAGATTCCGATGAGGCAGGGTAGCTGTGTTGCTTTAGTTACGCCCATGAAAAACGCAGGAGCAGTTGACATTTCATCGCTCCGTTCACTACTTCAATTTCACCTTGAAAGTGGAACCGATGGACTTTGCATTCTTGGCACCACCGGGGAGGCATCTTTGTTGACCATGGCTGAACGTAAAATAGTTCTTGACGTTGCGGTGGAGGAAGTCAAGGGGAGAATCCCAATTCTTGTCGGTACTGGCACCATCGACCCAACACAAGTGAAAGAGCAAACGCTTCAGGCTATAGATTGTGGGTGTGATGCCTCCCTCGTTGTCACCCCTTACTACATCAAACCACCTCAGCGTGGACTCGTGCGTCATTTCGAAACAATGGCGGATCTAGGCTTGCCTGTTTGCATATACAATGTTCCTGGGCGCACTGGCGTGGACTTCCTTCCCTCGAATATAGGAAAGGTGGCAGGGCACCCCAACATTGTAGCCGTGAAGGAGGCAACGGGAGACGTGTCTCGGGTTCAGAAGATCCGCGAGGCATGTCAGGAAAATGGAGTTTCCAAGGACTCGCTTCTTCTATTTAGTGGCGACGATGGGTCAACGGACGAATTTGTACTGAATGGTGGCGATGGTTGTATTTCTGTCACTGCAAATGTTGCCCCTGCTCTGATGCATAATCTCATGATGGCGGCATTAAAAAAGGATGTGAAGGAAATTAAGCGGATCAACTCACCACTTCGGAGGTTACACCAAGATGAGTTCTGCGAGGCTAATCCAATTCCAATTAAGTGGGCACTCAAAAGAATCGGGAAAATCGAGACTGCTTACTTGCGTCCGCCTTTGGATGAGTTATCGCCTGAATATCATGGGTTAGTTGAGAATGCCTTGAAAGAAGCGGGCCTGCTATTGTCTCCTTAGTAAATTGTGAAAGTTTCCATGCAAGTGAATGGCTAAAGAGTTGATGACATGAAAAAGTTGATGCGCAGCCGTTTCCCCACGGCACACTGAGCGAGCAACTGCAGAAATTCTAAAACTCTCTTATAAAATGATAAGGAAACCATTTAAAGTTCAGGCTATCTAGTGCACTTCAATAGACAGACCGCCCTCCAGTTGCGTCCCAGCAAAAGCCAGTAGTGAACCCCGCCTCCTCGCTAGCGACAAAGGCAACCAGTGCTGCTATTTCCTCCACCTTTCCACACCTTTTCCTAGTGCAGAGGCATGAACAGACACGACCAATTGTCAGAAACACTGGCAATGAAGAAAGATTTAGACAGCGAACTTTTCAACTGTTTACTTACATTGGTATTTTATCCGTCATGTACTTCACCTGCTCTTCTGGCATGTCGTCTACCATCTTTGTCCGAACAACTGCAGGGGCTATTGCATTACAAGTAATTCCATTCAGAGCATATTCTTTTCCGATTGTTTTTGTTAGCCCAATAACTGCCGCTTTGCTTGTACTATAGGCGAGCATTCCAGCGTTGCCTTCTTTTCCTGCGATTGAGGCAATGTTAATAATTCGTCCATAGTTTTGCTCAAGCATGAAGGGGAGGCACGCATGACATCCGTTGAATATACCCTTCACGTTGACCGACATTACTAAGTCGAAATCTTCTGGTTCAACTTGATGAGTCATACGGTTGGTCTGCCCAACAATTCCAGCAGCTTGGACAAGAATATCAATCCGGTTGTTGGGGGATAGATTAGCAGCCACATGACGGAAAGTATTGGTGACTTCTTCCAGCTTTGTCACATCACAAGCCAGACCATAAAAAACTATTCGAGTATCCTCATTACCGAGAGTGTGTCGCAATTCCCTTTCTAATCGAGATGCAGCATCATCTAACTCATTTTGTCTCACATCTATCAATGCAACAATCGCTGCACCCTCTAGAGCAAGACGGAGTGCAATCCCGAAACCGATTCCACGTGCGGCTCCCGTCACTATGCAGACGGAATTTTTCAGCCGATACTTCTGTGGAAGGCTGCCATTTGATGGATCGATCTTAGAAGGAGGTCCCCTGAGAACAACTGATGCTTCCACGGCTGCAATGCTGTCAATGTCACTCTTCGAAGTCTCAAGGCCCAACTGCTCTACCACCGTATTTCGCAATATCCCGATGCCTTCGATTTCACATTCGACTACATCTCCTTCTTTTAGATACAAGGGATTCGGTTTGCGAAAACAACCCACGCCGGGAGGTGTCCCAGTTGCTATGATATCTCCGGGATGCAAGGTCATGAATTTAGATAGGTACGACACAATCTGGGGAGTCGAGAATACCAAGTTGGAAGTTGATGACGACTGCACAGTTATCTTGTCGCCTCCCCTTCGAGCGAGTCGACATTCAATGCGCAAGTCTCCGCCATTTACAAATTCGTCGAACGTAGTTATGACTGGACCGATGGGAGCGTAGTTGTCGCCGGCCTCTGAATCAAGGGGGGGGAGGGAGGGAGGGAGGGAGGGAGGGAAGAATCGTGATATATGGAACGATGAGACGGATCATCAGAATCGGAATAAATATAAGACGCGGGACGACCACGCCGATGAGCACTCCCTTCCTATCGCCGTCGCCAAAAAAAAGGAGGGGTATGTAGATGGGACTAAAGTATATAGCACTATCTCCGACGAGCAACAGGAAAGCACACGCCGCAGAGGAAAACTACTCACTACCGAGTAGCCACTGTCCCCCATTTGCCTCTAACTGCAAGTCCCTTGCGGAAACGTCATGAACCACGGTATACCCTCCAATGTACTTAATTGCATCCTTGGCCGACGTGAATCGAGGCACCGTCGATCCGATCACGATGCCAAGCTCAACTTCGTAATCTAATTTGGAAGTCACGACAGGCTCCTCGTCCAGGGCAGCAGTCATCCCTCCATGAGTTACTGTCGATTTGACCGAGGGTCCGTAGATTGGAATGCCGTCATCCGGACCCGTGATGCAACTACCGAATTTGGAAAAAACCAATGGTACCTTGGGTACTTGTAACCCCTGCTCTTCGCAATGGTCGACGTAGTTCATCCCTATGCATAAAAATTTTCCAACCTCCGACGGACCGAGGGGGGAAAGGATGCGCGTCACCTTCTCGTGGAAGATGACATTCATTGATATGAACGGGGAACGCAATGAGATATCAGCAGACGTCACTCTATCGATCAAGTCTTTTGCCTTTGCCAATGCCGGTGACCCCAGTGACAAAAATTCGCTAGCGGTGGATGCGATCGATGAAACGTCGACGTAATGAGCAGCCGCTGGAGGGATGCCATTTTCGTTAAGATAAATTTGGATCTCAGACGATTGAAATGAAGACGAAATGATCTGGCAGGCGAGGATGGGGCTTTTCGTCGCAGTCGGAGAGGAGGTTTGGATGCGGGCGAGCTTCACCATGATCTTCGGCGTCGTTTACTGCGGTTCACCATGCTGTCGCAAAACAATAACTGACTATCGTACCAGGTGCAAGTACTGGACCTAATGAGGGTACGTAAATGCGTACACAATACCTACCTCCAGGATATTTTACTATGGACAGACTGTAGTACGATACAACGTCAGAGATTCCAGAGATGACGACGACGACGCGACCCACCTACCCTTGCTCGGCCGGCCGGAGGAGACAAAAGGAACAAGACGACATGACCACCACCACCGCATCGACTCGCTCATCAGCAACTAAACATCGGAACAACGCAGGATTCCTTATCTGTTCCCTGATGCCCCCAAACGCCTTAACATTGCGAGTCTAACTTTACATTTGGAATGAGCACAGGGGCAATTACATTTTAAGGACACAAACAGATAATACATGCCGTTTGACAATTCCGGGAGGCCAACATGAAAATCATCTCGCACGGATATTTCGCGGTCGTTGCCAGTGCAGGGCTAATTGTTGTAATGATAACAACGCCACATCATGCCGACGGTGAGTTTTGTAGTTTGTGGAATGGCATCAGCCATCAGTATACTGCCGATTCGACATAATTGCTCATGCTGTAAAAAAATATAAATCGATGGTCGATCCAGCATTTATATCATCTACACGTGGCAGCAGTCCCACCGCGAGGGTTAAGGGTGGGGAAATAAATACCCTTCAGGTGGAAATGGCTACGCCAACCTCGACGCAGGCAAAATCGACTTCACCGAGAACGATAAAATCAACTTCACCGAAGCCGACGGTGACAACATCATCCAGTAAAAGGACGAAAAAATCTACGACGAAAGACAAGGAAAGAGTGTATTCAAAAAATATGCCAAAGAAGAATGTTGTCAAGGGAAGTAACACATATAATACAAAAACCTTCAAGCCGCTGAAAGATCTACGGTAAGCATTACTTTGACACATATGGGTTACTGTTCTTATTCCTGGTGGGTGTCATATTCCAGATCTATTCACGGCATGCGTGTTATTTTTGTGATATCATGTTACCGTATCAGATTAGGTTCGATGGTATCAGGAAGCGTTGTCGATGTATGTGATTTTGGAGCATTTATCAACATTGGGTATGCGACATTAGGGAGCCGCCCTGGAACGGCTCTGCTGCATATTTCTCAGATCCAGGACAAAAAGATCGAGAATATTCACAACTATCTAAAGAAAGGAGACAAAATTGAGGGAGCCCGCGTAACGACCATCGACTTGAATAAGGGCGAGGTGGGACTAAGCTTACGGCCCCCCCGTGCCAAACGTCGCGACTTTACCGAGTTAAAACTGGGAGATGAATTGACAGGGAAGGTAGACTCCGTAGTTTCATACGGTGTCTTCGTGGATGTGGGAACTAATGTCAATGCACTGCTGCACATCAGCAGGATCACGGGCGGCGCCATCGAGAATGTGAGGCAACACCTTAATGAAGGAGATCGCGTATCAGTTCATGTCATTGATCTTGATAAACAGAAAAAGACTGTGGCTGTGTCTATGCTTGACAAGAAGGCAGACCAATATCTTGACCGTAGGATGAGTCAACGTTTGAAAAGGTTTTATGGTGCAGCCGCCGCGGAGGACAGGGCTATTGAGGAAGAGAATGAATCAAGCGATTTGCATTATTTTGATCAGGCAATTCGTGAGTTAGAAGAAAAATTGCGTGAAAGATCAGAGAAGAAAGTTTGATCATACAGAAGCATGCTTAAACAGCTGCGTTTGAATCTAGCCTAAGTTATAAATTTTTGCATTCCCTAGAAATTCGTAATTACAGACTTATCATCTATTTGTTAAGGGCTGAGTAGTCACAACCATTTTTTGTTGATCACTAATCCACCTCCTTAAGTCACCATTTTTCTCCTCATTTGTCATCTTACTTTCAGTGCATTGTGGCCCAATTTCATTGTGTGTTCTCTGCATTGAGTGCATCAAACAATCGCTGCATTGACAAACAGCAGTAGCAGTGCCTTGGGGAGGAGTGCTGTTGCTTTTGCTGTTGCTGTGTTGCTGTGTTGCTGTGTTGCTGTGTTGCTGTGTTGCTGTGTTACTGTTGTTGTTGCTGTTGCTGTTGTTGTTGCTGTTGTTGTTGCTGTTGATGGTGCTATTGCTTTTGCTTACTCAAAAGTCTGACGAGTGGCGGACAGACCACGCGTTGCCGTTTCGAGTGAGAAAAAACGTGCACAACCAAAGTACCCCCACGATGGGATTTCCGTATTTTAAGGTGTAAACACTGGTTATTGAGGGGCCGCTAAAATAAAATGAGTAATGATACTTCAATGGGAGCGGTAAGCAAACATGAGATCGCAACGGACGTGGCCCCTGCTGCCCGAGTTGCGGTGATCGGATGTGGATGGTGGGCTCAAGGTGAGCAGTACCGTCTTTATTTTCCTTCTTCTTAGTTATCCAGAGATAGCGTACAGCTTTCCTACCAAGCCCAAACCTAACATTCGCTGTATTGCAATTGTAGGTTGGCACCTGCCGCACCTTGCGGCAAACTCGCCTAGCGTCAAAATCGTAGCAGTCGTTGATACGGCGCCGAAACTGGTCTCTACTCTATCGTCGTCCCCACTCCTTTGCCTCGATTTGCTCTCAGAGAAGTATCAGTGTCCATGCTACACTTCGGTGTCACAAATGTTGGAGGATGTTGGCCCAGCGTTAGATGGTGCCATCGTCGCTACGTCTCATGCATCTCATTTTGAAGTTGGTATGTTGTTACTGAATGAAGGCATTCGTCGAAGGCGAATAGAGGAAGATGGAGGACAAGGCAAAGATAAAACTCATAGAATCTTGAATATTCTTATGGAGAAACCAATGACAACGGACGTTAACGAGGCGCGGAGACTGTGGGAGATGAGCTCGAAGGGGTACCCAGAGGGTGAGCAGTCATTTCTCAAAAACATCGATCTGGCAACATTTGTTCAGCCAACCCTATTTCTAATTTTTCATGTTCTCATAATTATCTTAGGTGCATTTATTATTAACCACACCGCAAATTACCGACCGCAGACCCAGATTGCTCGGCATATAATTGCCTCAAATCAGATTGGCAAAATACGGCACATCTCAGCCTACATGAATGGGGTGAGAATTATTCTTTCTAATTGTAGGATTCACTCAATTATGTTTCCAACTGTCACTTAACTTCTAAGCCAAAACTCTTGGCAGCCACTCATGTGGTTATTCAATGATTCATCAAACCATTCATGGGTTTCAAAAACTCCTTGGAAAAATACGACTTCATCTAATGAAGAGAATGAGACAACTGATGACCGAAGCCCATTACCTGGAAACGGTTATGCATATGGCCAAGTCGCTCACCTGATCGCATGGATTTATGCTGTGCTAGGAGCTGGCGAGAAGTCGGACGCAGAAGAAATTGCCGTGCCTACGAAGGTGTATTGCAATATGTCACATGCCCCTAAAACGGGAGCTGATATCTCCTTTGCTGCGGTGATTACCTGTTGTGATGACGTCACCTTCGCTCTATCTGGGACGGCCTTATTGCCGGGAAGCCAGTATGCCGATCCTCCAATCGGTAAACATATTAACATAGAACTGTTTGGAGAGGTAGGTAGTTTAATGTACGGTGGTGACGATAAAATTCCAGGCTCTGGGAGATTAGAGTTGCGGAGAAGTGAGATAGGGAAGAAATGCCAACCTGAATATCCATGCTCAGATCAGGACTGGTCAGGTCTTTTGCGAGAGGGGACGGGGATGGAGTTCAATATGTCTGAAATAAAGGATAAGTTTTACTTTGAAGATGGCGATCAGGAGGGCATCGGACCAGGGAGCTTGAAGGCTTTTCTGGATGCCTGCCGTAATTCATGCAAAGGGACAAAAACTCCAATAAATGACTCGTTCGTTGGATTGAGAACGGTACAAATAATAGATGCTATGTATAGATCTTCAATATCAGGAAATGCGGAGGAGATTGATATTTGAGTTTCTGAGATTTGCATGCTCTATTTCGTGATGCATGGCCCTGTAGATTTGTACGCTCTACTATCTATACTATCATTGTTCTATTCACCGTCAATGGCACTGCCGAGGTATTTTCATTTGCCTTCTGACCTGTATAAGTTTAATTATTAAATTTTTAGCCAATGATATCGCGTTTCTTCCCTGGATGCGGTCAACAGCTGGCCGCCTTGAGTAGCCATGGATGATTCAGTGCCTTATCCGCAGACAAGCGCATCTTAGAATCAACCACAAGCAATTTCGATATGAAATCCTTGGCATCATCAGAAAGGAACAACGATGAAGGGAATTCGAAAGTACCTTCCGATATAAGATCAAATGTGACTTCATCTGTTGGCCCATTAAACGGCAGCATCCCTGTTAGTAAAAAGTAGGCTGTCACACCCGTCGAAAACATGTCGCACATGTGATCATATTTTCGAGCAATCACTTCGGGTGCAACAAAGCTCGGAGACCCGGTAAACGTCGTCATAGGGGCAGTGCCGGGCTTGTGTTTTCGGGCTAATCCAAAGTCGATTAGTTTGATCTTTTGAGTTTTTCTCTCGTCTGTCGTTAAAAGGAAGTGCTCAGGTTTGATGTCACGATGAACGATAGATTTGGAATGCAAATATTTCAATACATGTAAGATCGAACGCATGACATGGGCAATCTGTGTCTCGTATTTCACCGCCTCTGCATGAGAGCGCAGCTGACGTGGGTTTTCGCTAACCACTCGATCAAATAAGTCGCCTCCTGTGCAGCGCTCCATGACAATATGTACATATTTATCATCCTCGAACAAATCCTGGAGCTCCACAATGTTTGGATGATGAGCCTCGTGAAGCAGTAGTATCTCGTTTCTAATTAGATTCACCTTGGATATGTTAGTTCTATCCGGCTTCAAAATTGATTTCACGACGTAAATCTTTCCGGTCGTCTTGTTGTAACACTCTCGAACCTCACCGAACCCACCACTTCCCACAATAGTGTCGCTTATTTCGTACTTAGATGACACATCTCGAAAGACGCCTGTAATGAATGCTTTTTCTTCTTCTACAACTTTCTTCTCTATGGGATGGGGCTTATGTTTGAAATCATTCTCGCCGCTTTCTTGTGACGGCGATAGATTCAATGCATCATTTCGCGGTGACGGAGCATATGTGGTGCACGGTGTATCTAACGCCTCTCGCGTCGAGACAGTATCTGCTTCTTCTCGCGACGAGACGCTGTTGGTGCTTTCACCGTCACACATAAAATCTTCCATAGAAGATTCATATATGTCGGCACTGAAAAAACTAAACCCCGAAAGTCTGGAGTTGGTACTCCCAGAGGGAAATATCTGGTCTATCTTGTGCTGCCTTGCAGAAAAATCTCGTATTTTGCTTGTTGTGTGTTGATTCTTCCACTGTTCCGCGCGCCACTGTTCAATATTTGCAAGTGATGGCGGAGCCATTGCATTAGAAAAAGTCTCCGATCCCCGCCGGGGCGCGCGAGTTCTTGATGCATTCTCCAAGCTGATCAGCTGCTTTGCCTGCAATTTATGTCGGTCACTACGTTTACGATCACGCGAATCAACACTGAACAAGTCATTGAATAGCTCCTTGTCAAAACCACCGTTATCGTCTTTGACAAGTTTCGACATAACGTCCTTGGATTCATTCAGCTCTTGTTTCTTGAGGATGCCTCGTCGGATATTGCCGATATTTTGATGGCGACTATCAAGATTATCTGATGCAGCGACATCACTTCTAGCGTTTGGCCATTTTCGAGAAGGCGCCAACAAAGATACCAGCCGAGGAGCGCCAGTAATGGCAGCAGAATATTGCAAGCTTCTGTCAGGAACCAACTCACTATCACCAAACAATTCAGAATGAGCCTTGCGCAGCATATTCTGCAGCACCGACATCTTATTCCTTTGCGTACGATTCACTATCTGTACCAGCAAGGAAACGTTTAATTCTTCCGTTGGAGGCATCATCGTCAAATCATCGACCAGGTCTGAATGGCACGTCCCCACGTCATTTTTAAAAACAAGTCTGAATGCATAGTTTGGAGTATCGGAAACATTATCGTTGCCAACCTCAATTCGTTTCTTGCGTAGTATTACTTCTTCACTGCTTGCTAGCCATTCTAAATCCCACACCACGGAGGATTTTGAGTCACTCAACTGCTTATCATTGTCGCCATCGGCGCTATTGTTACTAGTATCGATTTTTGCGTCCCCTCCTCCTTGTTCCATCTTAACCTCGCTTAAGACATGCTTCAATCCATCCTTTACCCAAGCGTCCCTCCAAAATCGCTCGTCGCAGTGCAATATCTCGATCAATTGACGGCTGCCCATGACCGCATCCAGTGCCGCTTTCCCGTTAGTTACCGGAGTGCCATTGACGGTGAGCACTATACCCCCTACGCGTAGATTCATGTGACTAGAGCTTGCAAAAAGTCCATCTGGGTCGATGTGCGAGACCCGAACAAGACCCTCAGTGGCCATGCCCCGACGTACGCCGTCGACGGACGTGGTCACAAAACGCACGCCAGGATGAAATGGTCTAACGGAGTTTACTGTCCCCATACGTTTTCCAACTCCCATCATTCCGGAAAATGGTTGCAATACTACCGTTGCTCTACCATCAGTTTCAGACATGGTGTTTGTGCCAGTAGAAGCAGCAGCAACAACACCATCACCCATTATTTCTTCAGCGTCACATCCATTATTTTTCCTCTTGACCTGACAGTACATAAATCCCCTGCCTCTCTTCACGGTGCTAACTCTCAGACTCAAATGCTTTTTCGCGTGGGTGATTATTCTTGCTGCCATCTTGGGATCGTTAATGCGCTTCTCGTTCACACTTAATATCTCCTGTCCGGGAGAAAGAGGATTGGAAGACAATCGAAGGAAGGGAGATTCGGGCGATAAACTGTGTACTAAAACCGCGCCGTTCTTAGACTTGGTCAAAAACAGCCCCACCGGCTCGTCAGGACGGTTCTTAGTCAACCTGTACGTTTTTATGATTGGTAACGTGGGAAAGTTTTTGTTTGAAAAGGAAGGGAAGAGGCGAGCGTCGGAGAAGTCATTATCGCTGGAATGGGGGTGCTTTGTTGTCGATGAAAGCAACGACAGCTCGGGAGACAACATTGGTGTGGAATTGGAATTAATAATTTCTGCTTGTTGCCGCATACGTTCACCGTGTTGTCTGTGATGAGATGTTGAATAAGATGTGTGATGTGAGGAAGACTGCGACTCTTCAGTGGGGTATTCCTTCTTTCGCTCATTCGTCCTCCTCGCCCCATTGATGGTTTGTGAATTACTCGAGAGGTCTTCGATAGTCATGTCTGGAAACGAAAAACGGATATCGTCCGATGACTGTCTAGATGACAACCGCGACTGCTGCTGTAGCTGGTTTTGTGTGCTTGGGAAAGGAGCAGAAAGAGCAGAATGCACTTGACTCTTGATAAACTTTCCTTTCTGATCCTTTTCTGATGCAGGTGTTGTTAAGAGGTGATCATCACATGCCTTTTTTTGTGTTCCTCGTTGATACTCAACACCTTCTTTCTTATTTGCCGTTGATATTCCATGCAGTAATGCCTCCTCCATCCAATTGTCGTCGTCGTCGTCGTCGTCATCGCTGTCGATGGCGCTAGATAATCGAGTTGTCGTCACGGAGCTCCGTCGTCTAATCCCCCTCCCATCACTATTTCTATTTTTTTCATGGCTGTTTCCAACTCCTGCCGAGCCGCGTCGATCACTGCTACCACTGATCTTTGTCGGCACTAAAGAGAAATTTTCCCTGCCCTCCTTGAGAAATGGTATAGAAAATGTGCCTGAGACGCCAGAGGAATTGGATACAATGTTTGCAGCATTCACTGCCTCGATCGTGGTGGCGGACACCGTGGTAATCGTAGATCCTCCCTTATCTGATAGCAACGAAAGCTCCTGCTGTTTTTGTTCTAGGGACTGCTCTTTTGGGCTCCTGTTATTGGTCTTGGGCAGGTACTTTGATCGCAACGCTTCAAAATTCGGGCTCTTCATCAACTCGTCTACTGCGCTACGTGACCTTCCACCGGCATAATTCACGTTAATCAAGTTGTCGGATTTAATTATTGGATGTGTCACGGCATCATTTAGGATTGTTGATGCATCGAATGGTTTGGCTTTGGCGGGGTCGAGGTCAAGTGTCGCTGGCGGATCGACTGATGGTCTTCTCGACCCAGTGGCTAATTGCGACTTCGCCCTGATTGTCGTCTTCATTTTAACGATGGTGCTGAGCGAATGACGGTCACTTCAACTTTTCAATGAACCGCACCTGCAAATATTGACCACTGTTAACCATTTGCGAATTACTAAATATACTAGTCCTGGATGGTATGGTTACTTTATGCGTATTGAAGAGAGATGTTGTAAGACCAAGGCTGCCCACGGCTGGCCACCCCCCCTCGAGAACCTTTGCCTAGAGGGAGAGAGACAGCGCGCGCCGCGGTCCTTATGCTACTACTACGGCCTTAATATCAATAATTGACGTCAGAGAGGTAACTAAGAGTTAATATCTCTGTCTAAGGGTTAGCTAAGGGTTGGCTAAGGGTTGGCTAAGGGTTAGGAATTCACTAGGAATTAGTGCATGGCTACAAGTCTACACAATCTAAAATCGCTTCCCGAAAAACTCCTCTGAAAATGGAATTAGT
>JALLPB010000639.1:0-13981 GCA_036939975.1 Cyclostephanos tholiformis | reverse complement strand
ACTTTCTATTGCCATGCTCTCTGAGATGGGCGACATGGCAAAACGGGCATAGGAACCCCAAAAGGGGACATATACAGTGTATATGTGTGGTGGTTATCGACGCCGGTTCTCTGCATTGGCGGTATTTCGAAGCCTCAAATTTCAAAGATAAACAGACAGATGGTGAACAAAAGAGAGGCCCTCTTTTCAACAAACCAAAATCAACCCCCACCATGGTTACCGAATTTCTGATTGATCCCCTAACATGCTCGGTAATTAAAGCATGATGATCGCCTTTTGTTGTTTTTTTGTCGCACTCAGAAAAAAATGGCGAGCCAATGACAAATGAGGATGATAAAATCTCATCGCTCCCTCCACCCATGAATAATATCAATCAACCAACATCAGAAGGAAGGGATAGAGCATTGAAGGGATGAGTGAGGGAGGTGAGGGGAGAGGGGAAAGAGGGCAGTGATGAGGGGATACACGATGATGCTGATGATGACAACAATGATTACACTTCCATTGCCATTGTCACCGGTGGTACACAAAAAACAACAATCTACTGAAGATAGAGGACATGGTGGAAAGGATTGATCAAGGGAGATGAGGCTGGCGGGTGGAGGGGAGAGATGGCAATGGGGGGGGGGGGAGTGAGCATGGTGACATTGCGCTCACTCCACCTATCATATAACAATCAACTTGATGTTGACCAAGAAAAAGAGGGGGAGAGGGAGAGGTGGGGCGACGATGGCGGAGGAGAGTGGGACAAAGGGGCAATCATGAGTGAGAGAGGTAGAAGTCAGCGGGGAGGAAGTTGAGGTGGGGGTTAGAGGAAGATGGGCAGAGTGGAGTGCAATGGGGGAAACATGACAAAGATGTAATGACATTGATGCATCATTGTCATGATCATCATCATCAACTGAAAAGTAACAATCAGCTGGCTATGATGTGGGATGCAAGGGTGAATAGAGGGGTGAGAGTGAGGGCTGAAGGAATAAGGGGACAATGGCAAGGAGGGGGGGGGGGCGTTATTGCCCGCCTCCCCTTTAAAATATAACAATCAACTGACAAAGGATATGACAGGAAATCGAAGGACGAGCATGGGGTATAAGTGGAGAGGGGAGAGGGGGATAATAGTGAGGTTCGGGCTATGATGGTGATTGGGAGGATGTGACAGGTGAGCAAGGGAGATGAGGGGCAAGGGGGAAGATGGGGGGGGGAGGGATCATCATTCAACAATAAAATAATATGGTGAAAAGGGGGGAGAGATACAGCAGTTGGATGATTGGAAGAGGGAGGGGGGGGAGAGAAGGAGGAGGAAGAGGACGAAGAGGATGTGGAGGAATATGAGGAAGAGGAGTTGATGGTGTATTTTAAGTCAAATTCCTCTGTAAGAAATGCTTAATTCCTACATATAATTTTTGTTCCCGCCATTTTTAGCCCCCCCTCCACCATACCCATGACATCCGTTGCCATTTGTTAGTCCCCTCCACCCTGACCATGATGTCTGCCACTCTGCTGCAGTCCAAATGGCTCACATAGTGATTGAATCATGCCCCAATACTCAAGGTGCTTCTTCCACACATGCAAGAGAACATCTCCTATGTTTTTTATGCTTTGCACACATTTGGTGAGAAAATGATAGGATGCAATAAAAGCATGTAAAAACACTAAATAATCCAGGTGTTTTGGTAGCTGGGGTCTGGCATGCGTTTGGTAGCCCCAATGGACCACTTACGTTCAAACTCATGTCCTGAAACTTTACATACATCTTCCAAGCATACATGTGAGCAGTATTTCACACTGAAGCAATCTATTTAAATGATCTCTGGACATTCAACTAAAGAAAGCTCAAAATAGCATGTAAAATAGGGCATTCTGTTAGTGCAAGGTAATGTTTCACCATTTGGTGCACCCTAAGTGTAGGCACTGGTCATTTTTTTCAACAAATCTTCTAGGATAACATGTTTACATCTAATTAAACTATTTCAGCTACTTGGAATTCCATATGGAGTGTCTTTATTGGACTGCCACCAAAAAAACATGTAAAAATCCTAGACATTTTCCGACCAAATCCCGACACTTTGACTTTGACATGCCCAATGATTAGGTTCTGGTCAATTTATTTTCAAAAAAAATCTAAGAAATCATACTCACACCTAGTAGATTAGATTTGACTACTCAAAAACGATTTTGAGACAATTTAAAAGTTGTGATTTTTCGGGCTGGACCCCCTAATATTGTATTACACATCATGTACTTATGTACGGGGTATGCACGAAATTCAACCAAAGTATTACTTGTGCATAATCCCACAACAATGGATTTTATATGGGGCAGTACCAATTGGTACTTCAAGTACCAAACAGGAATTGAGAAGTGGGGTCGCCACAGCATTGGAAGTGGTCATGTCACCATCATCAAGTAAGGAGTAAGGGTTCCGGTAGACCTCCATTACTCCCAAAGATATTATCATCGAGGCACGGGCCATTGGCTCTTATTGTGGCATTAAAAAAACAGTTGTCCAGTTTTACATCCATCATCATGTAAGAATTTGTAAGTCTTGTATAACGTTTTTGGCAATTTGTCATAAAAAATCCAGCAATGGTGTGTACATCGAATGGGCTCTGGTGCCTCCCATTTATTCCACCATAGTAAAAAGGTTTGCCAGAAGTATCCCCCAGGCATGATGCTACATCACATGAATGTTGTCATCACTGGCGAGGGGCTGAGGAGTATCAAAAATGAGGCAAGGTTGTGCTATCTTGTCACCATCCCCAAAGTTGAGGGTGAGTGTTACATTGCCAAGAAGTGCTTCTGAGTCAAACAGTCCCCTGAAATGCCGTTCAAAAGCAAGCCTCATGCTCCTGTTGCCCATACCATCCCTCCAATTGGTGTGCATGGCAAAGACCATGCTTCACTGAACAATGTCAGGCCCAATGTGAAAGCGGGTGGTAACGTTGATGAGGGCATTGCAGAGCTTCATGCCAAAAGGATTGATGTGGACGATGACACTGAGCCCCTTGATGAGAGCGCTGCCCCCCCCCTTCACCTCTTGAATACCCAAATCCTCACAACTTCACAATGCCAATGCACTGCCCTTGTTGCAAGTGCAATTCTACCAATGCTAGGGGAAGATGGGTGCATTATTGCTGGGATGACAAGATTTCTGGCTACACGGAGTTCGGGTTGTTTAGGATGGTGTTCCTAAGGACTTTGTGGAGAGAGTGATGCTCACAATGACAAACATGACACTGAGGGATCCATTGAGGGTTGGGGAGTTCTACAAATAGCTCGGGTGCAATTTTTTCATAGCATGTGTTCAGAGGATTGCAGACGGAGCCGATCTCAATGTTCGAAGGCACCCCATTCTGGCTCGCTCACATCATATCCCTGGATTGCTACATGGAAATAATCATGGCAATGCGGTTCATCAATCAGCAGATGCCAACAATGGAAATGCAGGGGTTCATTGATCAATTTCATGAGGTGAGATTGATGATCGATAATTTCAATCATCATTATGCTGAAAATTATCATCCTTTGTGGCTCAACTGTCTCGATGAGTCAATTATCTCATGGCTGAGCAAGTTTTGCCCAGGTTTCATGTGTATCCCTTGCAAGCCTCACCTGTTTGGCAATCAGTATCGATTGATTGCAGATGGGGACAATGGCAAGCTGATCATGTGGAGGAGGAAGATTGTCGAGGGTAAGGACAATTGGAGGAGGGCGAACCGACAGCCAGTTTTCACATCAGTTTTGAAGGGTGCAGGAAGAGAACTATGACAAGGTTGGAGCTCACGAAGCCTATCCACAAGAAGGGGAAGGTGGTGGTGGGAGACAGCGGGTTCTGTGTGTGCGAGGGAGTTGTTGAATGCCACAAGCATGGCATTTGGGCTCAGGCCTATGCTATGATAAGAAGAGGGGAAATTGGCCATGTGGAGTGCCGGAGGCGATTGACATGAAGTTTGATGACTATGAGTTGGGCCATTGCAAAACCTTCATTGCCGAACCCGAACATAACAACATCCCATTTTATGTTCATTGCTGCCATGACTCCAAATACTTGTCGAATATCATGTCAACCCATGGCATGCTTGAGATTGTGTGGGACCATCTGACTTATCGAAAGGTCAATGGCCGCTGGAAGAGCTTCAAGTATATTGAGCCCTTTAGCCAGCACTCAAAAGCAAAGCATTGGAAGCATTGGGTGGATGATGTGAACAACCTTTGTCATGATCCCATTGTATTCGAAGTGGTTTGGGGGGCAAAGTGGTGGCCAATGTGGCAGTTCATGTTCTTGTGTTCTGTCACCAAGGTGAATGTGGTGCAGTCTTGGGCTAGGGTAAGGAACAAAGAATCCCAGCCCCAGCTTGAATTTTGTTAGGAGCTGGCCTGGCAGATAATCGAGACCACCCTTGATGCATCCCCTGTTCCTGAGGAGCTTCCTGTACAATGTAGGCCAAGGAAGAATGTTGAACACACCCATCTCAAGTGGAACCCCTTCGAGGGGGCATGGGATCCTCACAACCACAAATTTAAAAGGGTGAAGACTGAATATGTCCAGTTGAGGTGGGGTATACTGTCAATGTGCTCCTGAGAGGCCCCTGTGCATTGGTTGCTTTGATTTGCATGTGAATGAAGTGTGATCATAGTGGTTGAAGTAGTTCTTGTTTGGTAATGTGCAATTTTTGCCAAAAATAGCCTTTAATTAAATATTTTACTATGCTAGCAAGGTTGCCGGAGGATGCAGATTTTTAGTGGGTAACTCAGTGGGACTATGTCTTGGGGTGCAAAACCCCATTTTTCAGCATCTGAGAGGCGGGGCAAGCCCTTCTTCTGGTAGGGTACCTTCGAATCCCACTTGCTATCCAAATTGTGGGCCACTGCTTAAATTACCCAGTAAACCTAAGCAATAGTTATTGTGTCTTATTTGTTTCACTCCATATCTAGTTATTCCCCTAACCCTAGTAATTTCAGTCATCTTGTAATATGAAAATTCTTATGTACCTTGGTTCAATTAAACCTAATTTAAAAAATTAACTCTTTCTTAATATGAGAAAAGTTTCATCGTAGGAATCCATATTTGAATTCAGCAGATGGCATGATTCAAGCTTTACGATGTGAATCAAGTCGACCCTGTAGAAACTAAATAGAAATACATTTTTTTGCCAAATACCATATGAATCACTTCATAACGTGATTCATGTGTCACTACTTGATTCCTTTCTCATAAATAGAGGTGCATTGTCTCTTTGTTACATAACCCTATATATGGGAATCCATAAAGGAAGCTTATATGAGCTGTTTATGCCAGAAGAGGGTAAGGAATATGTATTTGCCCGCTGTATTTTGACATTGGAATGGAACTTGATGGAAAGGTCCTTGTTCACCATGCTCATTTTTTTCACATCACATGGGAAGATGATTTCATGGCTGGCTTTTTGTAGAGCTAAATGTTGGAAAATACTATGCTCGAATTGTCATCTAGTCCCACACTACATCCCACAATTGATAATGGTACAATAGACACTAATTTAAAAAAACTTCGGCTCACAAAGCACAAGTAGTTCTAGTACATTTCCAAAAAAGGATAATACTTTTTTGCTATCCAGGCATCCTAATCATCAAAAAAAGAATATTGCCATGGTGAAGCAATCACCGGGTCCACCAGTATGGCAATGGTGAATTAGAAAAATCCCTCATGGTAGCACCTTCACCATGGGTTGGTTGAGGGCACCATCAATGGGCTTTATTTTATTTTTGTAAATTGGTCAAGAAAAAAGTAATTAGAGCAACTCATCTATTTTATTTTATAATTTACATATTTCAACTCAATTATTGCCCCAAAACAATCAAATCACACTCCCCCTATGTTCCTCACTGGTCTCTCCCCATATCTCATCTCCCCTTAGTCAATCTTGTTTGTTTTTGGTTCAGCATGGACAGTGGCAGAGGCTGGCAAAAATTCGCTTTAAAACAAATTGAAGAAAAGAGGACACTACTCACCCTTCCTTGTACAAAAAAAACAAGCATTCCCAGCATTGCCCTTGATGTGGATTTCAAGAAAGTTGCACCGGAATGGACACCGGATGGCCATGGGGCAGAGGATGGTGGCGGACAATGCTGGCATCCTGCCATCTTGTTGTTGTATGTTGTGTGCATGTGTGGGATCAATATATTCATACAGTATACAGTTCCTATGCACAAAGATGAATGTGGGATTTTTTGTGACATCTTTTTTGGTCCCATGTGATGTGAAAAAAATGAGCATGGTGAACAAGGACCTTTCCATCAAATTCCATTCCAATGTCAAAATACAGTGGGCACACCAGCATAAACAGCTCATACATTTTTTCCAAAACCTTAAAATCTATTTATTTCTTACCAAGATTCTGCTGTTCCCATCCACCATCTTTTTTGCTGCAACATGTCACTCAATCTCCTTCATAAATATCTTCAGCTTATTGGAAAATTCGGCAGGAATATCATACTTTCTCATCCAATAAAGAAGACAAGGCACACTCTTTGCCATATCATAGGAGGCAACCCCTAATGACTTTGGCTGGCCTTTTGTTGTCTCTCTACTCCTGGTTTGAGTTGAGAGAAAGTTACTAAAATGGGTGAATATGAGATTGGACAATTTGAAAGGACTGTTATTGTCCTCCGGGCTGCACCAGGAGACATTTCTGCACATATTTCTTTTTCAGTGAGCATAACTAGCTAATGCTGCAAGTCACTCAACTAACCACAACTCCAAAAGGTGATCCTTCAACTCTTCATTTTTTGTCATTAAAAACAAACAAAGCATAGGTAGCATTCTGATGGGCATAATTCATTGACGTTTTCTCGGTGACTACTTTACCTATAATTTTCACAATTTTGCTCCAATGCATCATTGTAGGAGGCAAAGCCTTCTCCTTATCTTGCTGGTGATCACCCATTTATAATGGCAGCTGGTGTTGACCAAGCAAGGGGGGGGTCAAAGGGGGAAGTCAGGGGGGAGCATTTTGGTGCAGTGATGGAAACTGGTGGTGGCAGGGAAAGATGGCAACGAGTGCATCAGGGGGGGGGGAGTCTTTTATTGTATGATGTCTGGTGCATGTATTGCCTAACACATCTTGCCACTCAGGGGGGGCACACCAATTAACATAATTTCTTCTTTTCATCCAAAAGAGTTCACCAAGCTAGGAATTGGCAGTAATAGTTTGGTCAATGAAAATGATCTAAACCCCAAATATCCCCTCTTAAAAAATACATAGCAAACCCCATATTATTACATAAATTGAGAAAATATTTGGCCAAACTATTGTAGGAAGTCCTACATTTTCCCCACACCCCTGACATGTTATGACATCTACTGACCGACACTCCTTCCCGCATTTTTTTACACTCAAATTATAAGTTACCTAATATAAGATATCTACATACGTACTTATTTTCATACAAGAACAAGGTAAGAGAGCAGAGGAATTCTCATTAAAATAACAGTTTGACTGTTTTCATTCTTGCAGCTGTTGATCCATTTTGAGGACTCCCAATTATGAAAGTTGCAAACACACATGAAAATTGCAAATGTCCACCATAGCAAGAATATGATGAAGCCAGAGGCATATAAGAACTGCAAATGGCACATTAATGTCCCATTAGGAGTGCATGATTTGTGACTTGAAATAAGTGACGAAAGACTCAAATGTTACAATTCCAGTTGTCTTTACTAGAGTACCCATATGAAACAGATAGAGGGCAAGGGAAAACAAAGCACAACTGCAGAAAAATGTAAAACAGTAAAACAAAAATGCACATCTGAAAGAAAAGAGTACATCAGCTTTATCATTTCACCTCTGCTAAACTGTACATGGGAATCATATGTAGAAATAGCACTTCAGCAAAATAATTTCACAACTGCAAAAAATGCACTTCTGCAAAAAAACAAAGCACAACTGCAGAAAAATGCACAAAATTAAGACAAAAATACACATCTACTAAAAAAGAGTACATCCGCTATATCATCTAAATTGTATGTAGGAATCATATGTAGAAATAGCACTTCAGCAAAATAATTTCACTACTGCAAAAATATGCACATGTGCAAAAATATGCACTTCAGCAGAAAAAAATCACAACTGCTTGCTTTCAAAATGAACACTGAGGATGGATGCAATAAGAAGACATCTTATTCAAGAAATTACCTGATTGTATCCCAGAGAGAGCAGAGGAATTCTCATTAAAATAATAATCTAACTGTTTTCATTCCCGCCGCTATCAATTTCAATCACAGTTATAGGAAATCCCAAGTATGAAAATTGCAAACGTAGCAAATGCACATGAAAATTGCAAACACATATGAAAATTGTAAAGGCATATGAGAAAATTGCAAAGAGCACATGTCAGGGGCTTAGGCAGAACGTAGGTACTCCTAGATGTAGTCTGGGCATAGTTTTTGCTTTGTTCCACTTTCTATGTAAATATATTATCAATCAATTGAGTAGATGGCCTCGCAGTAAATTTTCTTCTGTGTTGATATTTTTGGGTTTGAGAAATTTTCTCTGCCCTAACTACCAGTACTAACTCCTAGATAGGTACACCTTTTTGGATGGATAGAAATTAGGGAAATCTTCAAGGCACCCCCCCCATTGGTAAGAAGAGCTTAGCTGGGAATATCGGATTTTGAAATGTTGGCAAGAGTGCCAAAAAGACAGACATGTGATGTCATTGGCACCAACATATTGGTGACATGTTGGCTGACATGTTGCAGACATGCCCAAAATTTATGTAACAATGAGTGCGGGCATGACACCTCAAATGTTGTGTTTGCTGACATGTTGGCTCCATGTCAGCAAAAAGACTACTATTAGTACTAGTACTACTTATTAAAGTAAGTCAGTACACAACAATCAGAATGGAAATGTGGTGGTGTTGTTGGGAGATGGTGGCGGCATTTTGGGAGATGCATTGGGCGGCCATTGAAGGTTGTAGCAGTGGCGTTGGGTGGCAGCTGTGGCAGAATAACAGCACAAAGGGCATCACAAGTTGTTGTCAAAGCAATGCAATGCAACCATAGGTGGAAGTCAACATGCTGGTACAAGGAACACATCAGAAGTAGCACCATGTCCCATATCACCTTCAGATGGCACTTCATGGGGCATTTTTTATGCTAAATGGGAAATTTTTGTTGCTAAATGGGACATCAAGTCTACTAATGGCTTGCCAGTAGGTAACTTCATCTACTTATATCTGATCATACCTATTTATTGTCATCTTTTCATGTCCCAGAGAGAAATGCCTGTAAGCTACAAATTATTATGGACAAAAATCTTTATTTTCTGGTCATCTTCTCATTTTCATATTTTTGTAGTCATCCTATGCACATTGTAGATAAAAATCTAATAAATTATGACTTGCTTTTCTAATTGAATCAAATTGCTTCTAAAAAACCAATTGTGAAGATGCAGTCTTTTTTATAATACTAAAGCCTACATATGTGAAAGTGTTATCAAAGTCTATTTTTTATACCAAACCCATCGTATGTAGAGTTTTTATTTCAAATCACTATGACCATTGGCGAACCTCATCAACCAACCACCACTTCCACACCAAAATGCACAAAACACAACAACAAAAAATGACCACCATGGTCTCCTGCCGCCTACCGCCCTCCAGCAGCTTCAATTTGGTAGGTGAGTCCAATCGCTGTACATAGCGCGATTGGTCTTGATCATTTCAGCAGGGCGATATAATTTTTATTGGTCTAACTAACTATTTCTTTATTTTACTAACTATTATATTAAAGGCGGCGCAGCAAGCCGGCGTACAAAAGGTAAGTTTTGTAAGCTATATAACATGCTTTTTTGTTCTGCTGAATTAAGACAATGTGAACTAACCTTTTCTATCTGGAAATATGTGTTTTACCTATGCCACACTTGTCATCATCAAGTTTCTCAGCATGGTTTTGGCCAAGGGGGGGTTGCCATGGTCACCGTGTTTTGGGGAAGGTAGGTATCAGAGCTAGGTAAGTCTATTGTGTAGAGTGTAGTAGTAATCGTATAGTAGACTGAGTAAAAATGAATACATACAAAAAAATACTAGGTAGTGGTGTTAAATAATGCAGTGTAGTCGCACCCATCCAAAAATGCAACTGAAAAAATTGAATCCAAAACATATGCAGGAAACGGAATGCTAAGTTAATTGGCACCTGTCCTACATGCAAAGGAACCAGAAGAAAATTTGATCTTATGACTTATTTAAACCAAATAAATATATTGAAAAGACTACATTATGTCACCTTCTAATACCTCTTACATGATCTAGCTACAGGGCATAGAAAGATGCTATTTGATGTCCCATCAATATCGTCTTTGGGAGCGGTGATTCGTGACCCAAAATACGTAACAAAAGACATAAAATGTTACAATTCTGGTAGTCTCCATTGAAACAAATCAGAATGTTTTGTTGGGTGTAATTAAATCGGAAGAACTTAAAGTCCTATCATGGCATTTAGCATCATAATATCTCTGTTATCTTTTGAGGTCATTGCGGATTTGTGTCATCTGAGACTACAAGAATTGTAACATATTTTATGCCTTTTGTTACGTATTTTGAGTCACAAATCAGGCACACTGATGGGAAATGATTAGAGTTAGATATAGATTTGGTACTGCATTGATACTGGCAGTCTAGCCGGCATTGATCAGTTACTGGTGCTGACCAGTCAGTATTTCGGTCAGTATTTTCTAGGTTTAGAGGCAAAAAAGTCCTAGCACTGGTTTGATGAAGTGACAACATTCAATTTCCTACAAACATCCTCACCCATACTGTTCAACCCTCTTCATCCTCATCTACTCCAGCATCAATTTCAGACTCACTATCCATTTCATTTTTGAAAGGGTGACAGGAGGACGATGATGATGGTGATGACAATGACTATTGTGGGAGGGGAGGTTACTTCTTCATAGTAGTAGTTGTTGTTGTTGTTGTCATCATCGTTTGTTTCAATCCCAGCATCCAAGTACCCTCAACAATACCATGGTGGATGAGGTTTTATTGTTCGTGGAGGTGGCAACAGCTTTCAGATAAGGTTCCCACTGAAGCCTTTGTCATTGTGGTCATTGTCATCGGGCAGCAGCACTCACCAGTTTTTTGAACCACTTGGCATTGTCATCGGGCAGCAGCACTCACTAGTTTTTTGAACCACTTGGAGGGGGAGGGACGAAGAGGTGGAAGCCATATTGTATGCTTAACAAAAATAATTAGAATACTGTTCATAATTATTCATATTTATGACTTGTCAATACCGAGCTAACCAACTCCTCAGCAGATCTAGTGAAGGACCAACTCCTGAGCCAATCACATCCTTCGTGATGATGTGTTTTTTGGCAAAAAGGCATACGATGGCCAATCTTTTAGTTTAACCCTATTGTACCCAATAACCCTAATTTGTTTGACCAAATGATTTTGGCTAAATCCCTTACATAAATATATAGTACTCCTAGATGAATACGTACATACTTTGTCATAGGTACATACTCTACAATACCGACTGATTTCTTCTCTGGTATCGGTAAATACCGAGAAATACTTACTGATACTGACCAAAAAATACCAATTCAATATCTAACTCTAGTCTAGACATGATGTACTAATGTACCATTTTTTAGGCAAAATATTTTGGCTGAATACAAGTGGATACATAGTGGGTACATGTCGTATGGTCATTTTCCAGACCATTGCAGTCACGTAAGTTTTTCAGTCACATAGAGTACCTGAAAGGAAAAAACTAAAGATTGTGGTTGGTTTACTAGTAGGATAAGAGACTAGATAAAATTTGACAAGGTGACAACTAGATGATGATTAGTCAAAATTGAGCCTTACTAACCTCCATTGGGTCTTCACCCATGCCCCAGAAATGCTATCCCTACCCCAACACACCATCAAAAACAACCCATCATCCCATCATCATCTTCAAAAACTCAAAAACTCAATCTAAATTATTTGCCAATACTTTGCCATGGCGTCTGCCATCTCCAAGGATGACACAACCTCTCCCCTGGTCTTGTTGGGGAAAACAAGGGAGGGGGGGCACTGGGCAGCTGGGATTGGAGTTGACAGCAATGACAATGACAATTACAATAAAGATGCGACTCCTCTTTCCACCATCATCATCATCACCCCCCTGACATATGCAAACTCCCCTACCGAATGTCTTTGATGTCACCCTGGCCCCCTCCTCTTTCTCCCACATTGTCATCCGCACAGCTCAATGATGACAACAACATGGTCACGATAGTTTTGACGGTTATGATGGTTACAATAATGCATTCGACAATGCGGTTGATGACTCTGTCGTCATCCTTGTCATCCATCATATGGCCGACCACCTCACAGACAAAACCGCCCATTACCTGCTGTGTCCCACCAAGTAACACCATGGACCACAGCGCTTTGACGCTGCTGCATCATAATGCACTGGCTGTGGTGGGGGAGGGCAAGAACTAAGACAGCAGCAGCAGGAGGGTGAGTCTTCTCTTATCTACAATATTATTTGGTCTCCACTTTTCCTTAGCTGGGAATGTCGGCAACTTGTCAAAATGTTGCCAATTTTGCCCTGACTTGCATGTCGGGACCAACATTTTAATTTTCCTGATACATATTTAAGTACTTTTTGGTGTCAGGGTACATTTCTACATAGGTAGGTGCATACCCCTCTTCCCTTGTGGTGTGATTTCTTTCCTAATCATAATATATTATCATCGGCCACTTCTACTCTTGCACGTCTTTGCCTGTTGTTGTGTCTTTGCCTCTTGACTTGTTTTTGCCTCTCAACGCATTGTCACCTGATTTGTTTGGTTGGATGTTGTGTCAATGCTCTGCCTCTCATTGTTGCATTCTGCTGCGCCACCATGTCACATCACTCTGTGCCTCATTGTCACTTCTTGCCTTGTTGACTTCTTGTCATGTTGTCACATCTTGTCATCGCATCTTGTCTCCTCTCATCATAACATCACCTCTTTGCCTCTTGTCGCCCCTGCTTTGTTTGGTTGGTTGTCACATTGTTGCATTGCATAGGGTCATTGCATCCCATTCTTGTTTTGTCCCCTCTTGCACCTTGTCATCTGTTTGTGTTGTGATTTGTTGTCACATCTTGTTTACCATACAGACCGGGGGATAAGAAACAGCTAATGTGCAAGGATGTGACAGCTAAATCCATCGGAAGCTACTTTACCCGTATTGTACTTTATTTTTTTAGGTGTACCAAGTCAGCGTAGGAATTAAAATAGGGGACCCTCTATTTTTGGAGCGGCTAAAAATTGGCCCACATCTCTCCTCCCACCTTCCTCTTACCTCCAAGCCTACCTGGTCAAAGCTTCCCATCCTGGCGGCGAGAGTGGAAGCAAGAAGTATGGCCTCCTGGCTACTGCGCAGCGCCTTCGTCGGGGCGGGATTTCGCTTAATCGTGCCGCATCCAAGCTCCGCGTGAGCGCTGCAAACCTTACCAAGTGGGAGAAGGCGGGGGTTGGCTCGATGGACCCCAAGAACAAGTTATTCAAGTCCAAGAAGAAGGCCAAGCTATCAGGCCCGTTGAGCCAGCTGGCAGTGATCAACAAAGCACTGCTCTGCTACATCTTTGAGCAGCGTGAGCAGGGGTTCGTCATTGACATGCTGAAGATCACCTTGCATGTGTCCTTCCTCTTCCCTGGGTTCTGCGAGAAGTCCTTCACCGCACGCTGTAGCGCTGTGAAGCGCTGGCTTGTGGCCCATTCAATGCGCTATCGAATTGGCACACATACGCCGCAGTGCCCTCCTGCCGAAGTAGAGAGCAAAGAGCTCGACTACATTGTTTATATGCGCCGCATCGTTACCAGCAGCAATCACAACCTGCGTTACATCCTCAACATGGATCAAACGCCGGTCTATTTTGCGATGAGCGCAAAGCAAACGCTTGAGCTCATCGCAAAAAAAAACATCCACATCCGCACGACGGCGGACGACACAAAACGTG
>JALLPB010000638.1:0-14009 GCA_036939975.1 Cyclostephanos tholiformis | reverse complement strand
CCTGCGAAGGAAAATAAGTTCAACACCGTCTTATGTAAATGTAAAAAACTGCTATGTTCAAAGAAATCACAGCCTTAGGTACTTCTTCCCCCTCATATTCAATTACAACATACACGCAACTCTTGGAGATGACACTACCAGATAAATAAAAAATACTACATTCTCGATATCATGTGCGTGTGATGTGTGCTGCATGACAATTTATGATGGCGACTTGATGGGGTCCGTTGCGATGGGGGAGGAATGTCAATAAAAAATATAAAGCACATAAAAATACCAAGTCAAACGACGATAGCAACGACGACAAAGCAAAGATGAAAGTCGTCATCATCGTTCTGACGATGGCAACGGCGACGCTATCGCTATCGCCGATCCCGCGAACGCATCATCGTCATCATAGGCACGTCGGCGGCGACAACGTCTACCGTCATCGACTTCTAAATCCCCAGACGACTGCGGTGGCGACGATTTTGGGCGCGTCGGCCTCGATCGCAATCGACGCCGCCGCCATCCCGAGCTCGAACCATCGCGAACAATACCACCGCAACTCCGCGATTGGTGACGGGTTGGACAATCGCATATTGCTCGCCTACGCCGCGGGTGAGGACGCCGTGGTAACCGCCGCCGCTGTCGGCGCCGTGGGAACCCTCGGTACCGTCGGAGGAGGAGCAGAAGGGGGAGGAGCGTTACGGGAGTCGATGGCGACGTCCCCTTCATCCTCGTCAACGGCTATCAAGACCGTCGACGGAACAAAAGAGAAGCAACAAGAAGGAGAAGCCACGACGATGACGATGCCGATGGTTAAGATACCGGAGGTGGCGAAGGAAGCAAAAAGAGACTCTCCTCGTGATGGCGTCGTCGCGGAAATTAAGAGGGGGATGGAGAAATCAAGTCTTCCTTCCGCGGATGAAAGGCGGGAGGCAATGACGACGACGGAAGTTGAGAATGCAGAGGTCACGAAGGGCTCGCGCTCGAAGGACGACAGTTTGGATGAGAAAAAGACGACGACAATTATAAAGACAACGAATGATGACACTTCGTCTGTTGGAATTGGAGACGTTAGAAAATCGGAAGGTAGCAAGAATACGAATAAAGAGGAGGAGAAATCGAGTCTCCCTTCTTCTACGGAAGAGAGGTGGAAGGAGAAGGATAAGGCGACGACGACGTCGGAGACGTCCGATGTCGTGACGGGATCGAAAGAAGGCAGCAGTTCGGAAAATAAAGTGAAGACGACAACATCAAACAAGGACCCTTCTTCGGACATAAGCGTCAGAACTAGTGGTAAGTCAACTCCTTCCACGACGACGATGACGACGAAAGAGAGTTCGTCCGACACAGACGCGAGGGAATACGTGGAAAGACAGGCGCGAATGAGACAACTCGCCGACGACCGTCGCGCGAACGACGAAGTTGAGTTTAAACTTCGCGCGGAAAGGGAAGTCCTAGATCGTCTCATCGCCGAGCGCGACGCTCGGCAGACCACCATCGACAGGCTCCGATTGGCTGAGAAGTTGGCGATACAACAGCGGCTGGACATGAGTCAAGATGAGAAATCGAGAATGGCCGAACTCGAAGGCGTGCAGGAGGAGGCCGAGCGAGCACGGATCGTATCAGTCGAGAAGGAACGCATGATCAAGTTGGACATGCAGTTGGCGAGGGTGGAAAGCACGGCGTTGGATGAGCGCATCGAGACGATACGGGATCAGGTTAAGAGGCTCGAGGGGGAGCAAGATCGGACGAGAATGATTCTTGAGGAGAAGATGAAAACCACGGCAACTGACGCTTCGATTTCGCCTTCATCATCATCATCGTTATCGTTGCGTAAGGCGGATATCAACAATGCCATCGCCACCCAAGCCGCACCGAAGATCATCGCAGAAACTGTGAAACAATCGACGTCTCCTGCCACGACGGGCCTCGTTGTCAATAGGCGATCTCCTCCCCTCCCCGCCCCCCTATCCAACCCGCTTGACGTCGTCAACGGACCCTCCTCCCTCAAGACGGTGGCTGTCGGTGTTCTTGTTCTGGGAGCTGGGGCCGGCGCGGTCCTATTTTTGAACAAAAATGAAGACGAAGACCTGGCCGTGGAAGATGTTACCTCGTCCCCATCAACATCGAATGAACAGTCGTCATCATCAGCGCCCGAAAATGCGATAGAATACTCCGAAATGAGCGGTGGTCCGTCGTCCTTGTCGTACCCAGCCTATGGCGGCAGGGGCAGCGAAATGGGTACGGCCACGTCAGTGTCAAGGGAGGGTCCATATTCCCGAACCATTATCAACCGCGATACAGACGGCGCACAAGTGCAACGATCATCGTCGCTAGTGGGGGGGAGTTCCTCTTTCAACGACAGTTCCATCTCCTTTGGGCAAAAATCAGGGCCTTATACAACAAGAACGCCGACAACATCAGGATTCGGTTCAGGACCTGGCATGATGAGCGGCGGAACGAAGACTTCACTCTCCCCTCCGGGCATGGGTAAAAGTAGCAGTAGCAACGGCGTTGCAGATTTTGGTTCATCCTTGCCACGATTTCGAGGAGGGCCAGGACCGAGTGGTAGCACGCCACTTCTGATGAAAGGTTCGGAGTCGTCAACATCTGCAGGGTTGTCTCCGATAAGATTTGGTGCAGGTGGGAGCATGTCAAAAAACAATACCGCAAATTTTTTTGAGGGACTTAGTGAAGAGGGTACAATTAAGGGGCCACAATCTAAGGTCGGTGAATCGGAATCTTCAGGACTCGGGGGAGGGTTCAGCACGGGTAGAAGTATCACAAAGGACCAAAGTATATTGAAGTCAACCTCAGCATTTGGAGTGGATTCCAGTAAGAAGACGCCAGGATTTGGGGTAGGATCTGGATTTGTTCTCGGTGGGAATAAGACAACGAAAAGTAACCCAAACATGTCTGAGGGACTTGGTGGCAGATATGACTCGATAATGTCGCAACCTAAGTTTAGTGGTTCGCCATCTCTTGGACTCAGGGGAAGGTTCGGCACGGACGGTGGTTTACCGACTGACCAGAAGATGTCAAAGTCGAGCTCGGCATTTGGTATCGGTCCTGGACCTGGCATGATGAGTGGCGGATCACAGTCTCCTTTGGGCGTTGGAGGTGTGAACAAAGGCGTCTCGGGCAGTGGCTTTTCCTCGACAGGATTGGGGGGAGGATCAGGACCAAGTGGTGGCATGCCAGGCATGATGAAAGGAAAGCAGTCGTCAACTTTTGGGAGCTCGTCCCCACCAGGATTTGGAGGGGTCGGGGGAATGATGAAGAATAGTAACCCAAAGCTATCTGAGGGACTTGGCGACAAAGATGCAATGAAAACGTCGCAACTTGACTTTGGTGCATCACCATCTCCAGGATTCGGAGGAGGTTTCAGCTCGGTTGGTGGTTTACCGAACACTCAGAAGATGTCAAAGTCGAGCTCAGCATTTGGTATCGGTCCTGGACCTGGCATGATGAGTAGCGGATCGAAGACTTCACAGTCTCCTTTGGGCGTTGGAGGTGTGAACAAAGGCATCTCGGGCGTTGGCTTGTCCTCGTCGGGATTGGGTGGAGGATCAGGACCAGTTGGTGGCATGCCAGGCATTATGAAAGATATTCAGTCGTCAACTTTTGGAAGCTCGTTCCAATCACGATCTGGGGCGGCCGATGGAACGATGAAGAATAGTAACATTGATATATTAAAAGGCTCAGTAGATAGGAAGAAGCCTGGTGGGCTTGCTGGTCCAGGATCTGTTATATCAACAGCTTCGAGAGAGTTCCGGAGTGGCAAAGAACCAAGACAATTTGGCAGTGCCTCGATTAACAGCCAAATGCTGGCAGCATTTCGGCCTGGTACAGGATTTCCAAATCAAAGCATGTCTTCATTTAGAGATGGCGACACGCCATCTCCAAGTCCTCTTTTGGAAAGCTCACCCGTAAGTCCCGACCAAATGGGAGAATCAACAGATAGCTTGAGCATGAGTTAATTTAGAAGTCAATGAAACCATCCTTTTATTTTTCTTGTGAAGTTGTTGTTGATAATGCGTATGATCCTCAGCATACAATCACAATAACATTGAGACCTGAGATTTATTTTATTTTGAACAAACATCGCTTAATTGGAGGAATTAGAAGAGGGGAGCCTTCATGAGGTCGCCCTAGAGAAAAAATTGTGCCAAACTTTGCCATGTTTGTCCTGGGGAGCTAGATTCCATGTTGGGATGTTGGGATCTGTAACAGCTAATATTGAATATGCCCTAGAATCGACTTTGAGCAGGTAATTTCCGGATTTTTTTTATAAAAATTTGTTGGGCCTATGGGGATTTGCATGAAAAAAGCATTAAAAAACACTCAAAGTCGATTCTAGGGCATATTCGATATTAGCTGCGACAGCACCACCTCCCAAAAACGTAACGTGAGGCATCTACGAGAATGTAGATCGCTGAAGTAAAGATACTTTTTTCTGCACTACTATAATATTATGTAGCATCTTCTAATCGCTACAAAAAAATCTGACGAGCAAACCTCACACATTCTCGCTCTATCCCCCTCACCAAGATGACACAAATATTCCGCCGCATCGCCTTTCCCTCCGTACGAATTGAGCTTCCCATCGTAGAATAATACCGCCAACCAGGTAAGTTTCTCCTCTTTGCCATGCTCGCAATAATCCAACGCTTGGAACCGCCCCTCATAGCGCTGTTTTTTTCGTCTTGCTGATAGTAGATCAGCCTTTTTTCAATAATTTTCGCTTGTTCCCTGCATCCATCGCATCAACTTGAGCAAGCACATCAGGGTGATTGCAGCAAGAAGAAGCCTTCTCTCACGCATGTGTGCAAACAAGGGGATCCTGGACCGCCCAAAAGCACCTTTGCATCCGAATCTGGAGGCACTCCACCCAGTCCTCCATTTTATCTCCCAACCCGCCGGGGAGATTCTTCATCTGCCATTGTACATGCCTTAGCATCGCATGCACTTTTGGTGTGATGGAGCATTGCAGTGTTAAACTGCCTTGCAGTGCCACCCATATAAACTTCTGGTAAGTCTCTGTGCTTCGTCAGTTGGATCTATCTTCCTCGCTAACCAAAATGCTCCATCCCACAAAACATAGACCTCCCAAAAATGAAGACACAACAATCCAATATCGTCACATGACAGCAGGTAATTCTTCCTTTTCCCCTCCTTTAATATTGCTCCCAACTGATCAAAAATATGGGAGACATTATTCATTACCTGTTTAACGTCTTTTCCGTTCTAGCTCCCCCCATTGTAAGAGCTCAATTCAACTCCTACCTCTTACAACACTCAGAATAATTGGGTTTCAATACTATGCTGTCTTCTCACCTTTGCTCATTGCATTTCCTTCGGTTTACTCTGCTGGTCAGCTAACATTTGTCATGCCCTCTGAAGTTTGTCAGCAAATGTTCTCTTGCGGTAATCCTGCAATGCTTTTAAACTGCTTCTATCCAAAATGTGAGTCCTCTCTCGTTCGTCTTCCACATTTGTCTCCTCTCCTGCAGAAATACTGATCCCTCCCCACTGGCGTTTGTAGTCTGCAACTGTTTGAGTAAGTGTTTTTAATTGCTTACCATCATCAGACAACTCCTGATTGTCCCTTGTTGCTGTTGTTTCCTCGATGACTTGTTTCAGGGCTGGAATCGCCCTTCAAATTGCTTCTTCCCCCGGTGCATATGTTTCAATGTGCTCGTTGATTATGTCCCAAAGCATGGTGAAGAGATTGTTTCCGATTCCGATTTCTCAGTGTAGGAGAGGGGTGACATAATTGGTAAGAGGTATGAATGGCCACCACGGCCATTGTTTAATTCCAAGTAGCGGTCCTTTTTGCTACTTTCTGCATTCATCCCACATCTCACCAGCTCATCCATTGTCCACATCTTGCTCTGCTCATCCAGGAATTGTTTTCTCGAGGCATTGCAGAGCATGCACCACCATCCTGACATCGACTCTTTCCCAAGGCCCATTGCTTGAAATGCCATATCACCAGTAATGTATATGTCAATGAGGTGAGAGTGCATTGAACATGTTTCTTTGTTGAACTCACATTCTAATCCCCCCTCATCGTTCACCTCTATATTAAGATTCCATGTTGCCACAATTTTGAGACCTTGGGTAAGTCGTGTCAGAATTGTGCTTTCAATCAATTTGCCTGTGTCTTTACGACAGATCAACTCACAAACAGAAACTTCAAACTCTATAATTCTTTCATTGGTCAAGTCTACAGAAAGAGATGCACCAAATTGGAAAGCATTGTCTCCGTGACCTCCACCCACAACCACTTGGATGCACACTACTTCCAAAGGGGTGATTGATTTGCTCATCAAATGTCGCTGTAAGTAAACTGTTATTTCATCATTGATGTTCTTCTCTGTCCACTCAACAAACTCTGCCCGCACTTTTCCATCATAGGTGAATTCAATGCTGCCAAAGTTAACTTTGGTGTGGCCCTCAGACAACATGGCAATGCTATGTCTCCTTTTCCGAGGTGAGCACCCAAATGTTTTTTAATTCTCTTTCACCTGTACTACTAACACTTGCAACACTCATCATTGCTTGGGATTGTGTTGCACTCATTGGGTTGCACACAGGTACTCATTGTGTTTCACAGGCGGCAAGGAAGGAGTTGTGGTAATAGCGGATGATGTGATTGGTGATACGGTATGGTAATTGGAGATTTCGATCGTGGTGTTGAGCCATTCTTTTGAGTTGTGGAAGGAAGAATTGCTTTTGGTACGAGGAACTCTAACGTAGGATATTCTATGATTAGATATACCACTAACATCAAGTTGATATTCTGTGCTCAGTAGATCATTTATGTCTCTTAGTAGAGTATGCATCAATCTATGAACAGATGGGTTTGTAGGATCGAAGCCATTTCCCCCCCCCCAGTGCTTGCAATAGATGTGAATTAACTTAGCCATATCTGATTTTGACGTATCATCATCACCAGACAATGTGATGATGTCGTACTTCCGCTTTTTAATGCTCATTGTGGTTGAGCTAACATTGTCGTTGTTGTCATCATCATCATCCTTGTCAATGACAGCTTCGTTATACTCATCATCAGCATCTTTGCTGTCATCCTCCTTCATTTCAATTACATAATTCCACTTGAACTGCTCCTCACATTGTCTGAATGATTGTTGTTTGATCTGAAATCCATTCAATTGTGGAGGAGTGACCATAACTATATTTCTGCAATTCAATTTTTCTGGGAGAATAGACATCAAGTATGTTAATCCGAATGAAGTGACTCCTCACCATATGCACTGGGGACACACCATTGATGAATGAAGTTAAGTTTATTGTCTTTGCATCAATGTCAAATGTGCCATTCAAAGTTACTGAGCAGTTGGTTGTTGTTAATTGATGGCCCTTGATGAATTGTTTCCACTTCAATTTTTTTATGGAGAAGCCCCATTTTTTTATGAAAGTGAGCAAGTTGGACTGCCATAAGAAGATACTCATCATTTGGAATTCATGGTCATAGCTTGAATCGAGGCTATACCAGGAAGAAGAGGCGATGGAGAGGTAAATCATGTGCTCAGCAAGGTGGTCC
Organism: Cyclostephanos tholiformis; assembly: GCA_036939975.1. NCBI lineage: Eukaryota > Bacillariophyta > Thalassiosirophyceae > Thalassiosirales > Thalassiosiraceae > Cyclostephanos > Cyclostephanos tholiformis. The sequence continues at coordinate 6,451 of JALLPB010000638.1, read as the reverse complement.
AGCAATGCACCACCATAATTTGGTACCATGTTGAAGGTGTGTGAACCCTTTTGGAATAGGGATTTGTAAGGGTGTTCTTAGGTCCCCCTTAAAAGCGGTTTATGCACTTTTGCAATTCCAGCAAATGATGGCCATTGCCATGACCATCATTGTATTACTCAATTATCTAGCTTTTTATTATGTGTACGGAGCATCCAAAGTTCTGCCAGAACCAAATAATTGAGAATTTTTCCCGCCAAAAATCCCATAGATGTGTTCTGGGAGGTGGTGCCACCCCTAACCATGGTCTTGGAGAAACTCAGTACCTGGAAGACAATGGATTTGGGGGGTTAAATGGGGGGATCAAGAAGATTGCCCCCCAAAACAGGCTTACATGAGTACAAATCTTTTTCTTGTGATCGCCGTTGAGAAGCTGAGAATTCTCATTCTCAAGAAATAGTTTTTTAAGAAGAAATGGGGATTTTTGGGGGAGCTGCAAAAAAGGTTTTTGCACGATTCCTTTTTTGTGCAATACAAGAAATGAGAAGCAAGAGTTTTAAATGGAGAATCCAACGCATGCCAAAGACAGTCCCTTCTCGTACAGTGGGAAATGATTAACTCTAATAAAAAATTAACTAAATAAACTAAAATAAACTAAATTAAACTATTTGTTTTCCCCCCACATCCTTGTGTTATCTTAATAATACTATGTGACATTACTGTGTGTGCTTTTCTGATCCCACCATAGTAAAAGTTGTACCAGGTTATTTTTCAGGATTTATGGATGGAAAGACAAGGCAGTTTTTTGTTTGAGCCATGATGGCCCTCAGTTCGACCCCATGATGACATTGGATGCCAACCCCCTGGCACCTATAGCTGCCATGTCACACCCTCCCCTGTGATGTGTGTTGTGGCGCATTCTGATTCTGGTTTTAGGCATGGGGTCAAATTGTCAGAATTCGAATTTTGCCCCAACCCAGCCAAACATTCCTTCATTCTACCCCTGGCTGTCGTTGGACAACCCCCCCCCGAGCATTGATAGTCAACCCATACTATATGGATGCAACATATTGACTCTGATTGGTTCGATCTCTTCGGGGATGTGGGATATTTTGTAAATGTTGGCCCATTGTGTGACTGCCATTTGTTTGTAAAAAGCAAGCAACAACCAATCAAAAGTGAGGAGGCTATGATGTTGAGCAGGATTTAAAGAGGAGAGGATGCAAATGAGTTGGAATAAATGTGCTTCTTATCTCCTTCTCATTTCTCTTTTTTTGGTGAAGTAGATCCCATTTTTCACTTGAAAACTTTGTCTCATGCTCACCAAAATTTTGTTTCACACTGTGCAACTCTTCACCTTTCACACTTTGATGGAACATAATATTTCAATAAGGTAAGTTGCATTTTTTTATCCATCAAGTCATCGCAGACAGAAAAGTATCAGGATAACTTGGTCTTCCTGCATTCTTTGACCAATTTACCCCTTGCAAATGTAATGAATTTTACTTACCTCAATAATGGTGTCTTTGTCTCCTCTTATTTTGACTTTCTTGCCTCTCTTCAACCTATCTTGTCAGCGTCAACTGTGGTGTTTTCATATGCATGTATTGCTACTTCATTTCAATGGACTGTTCCCTTGTTTTCAACCAAGATCACATTGACCACTGTCGGAATAAGAAAATTGTGCAAGAACTTCATGAAAACAGGTTCATAGAGGGGTTCAAAACATTACTTAGGGTTCAAAATATTACTCAGAACAGAATTACCTAACTCTAGGGTTCAAAATATTACAATATATTTCTCAAGTCACAACCTTAGTATATAGTAGATAGTAGTATTACAGTTAGGTTCAAAATATTACAATACTCGGGGTTTGTAAAAGGTTCAAAATATTACTCCAGACCAACAGGGTTCAAAATATTACTCAGTACAGTTACCTCTCCATCATGCTTGCTGGCCCTGAGGCCACAATGCCCCACATGGTGTGATATTGTTCCTCCCCCATGTGAGCATCTTGGGTACAATACAGCACAAATATGTATTTGTATGATGAGAAGTCAATGTCCCCCACATTCTGGTTGCATATGAGGATCCCGTACAAGTTGTTCATGTCTGCTCTTAACGTCTCAATGAGGGCATTGATGTTTAGGCTTGGGAATGTTAGCATGAAACTCTGAACCACACAGGTCGCATTGTCCCAGCAAGTGCCTCCACCGGAGAGCTCGATTAGGATCCTCTCGCCACCGCTGCCACACATCGTCATTTCGGGCAATGCGGCATTCTCCCCATCCCCCCCCAACCCCTTGCCATCGTCATGGACCATACAGGAATGGAGAGGATGTTGTTGTAACATATATTGTTTGAGATTGCACAATAACATGCAAGGTAAGCTTTTTGCCTCAGCATCTTGTGGTACACTGGGCAGAAGATGACTATGATGGGTTATATGCCCATGTTGTCGAGGTTTTCACCCCATGATGCACAAACATATCAAAGAGGTAGAAGCAGCACTATAACTATGGTTACTGCATTGCCAAGATAATTAGCCATAAACCAATTAATGCCAACTAATCTCCTCATCCTTGTGACATAATAGTAGGATTCAGAATCAGTTACTAAATGTCACAATACGATAGATAACTAATAATATATGCACCACCCCCTCTCATCTTGTTATAATTAAACAACCTAAAATTCCAAATCATTGTCATTGTTGATACTAACCACATGAAGGTCCCACCCACCAATGTCCACAGCGTACATCATTGTTGTGCTGCCATCCTCATCAATGTCCCCATCATCAATGATGCCATCCCTGTTGTACCTGTTGTAATTGCTGTCATCTTCTTTGCCGGTCATCCAGGCTGTAGCATCATCCAAGCCACCATCTTCATTGGGGAAATACGAATACCCTGACTTTCTCCATGCATTGATGATGACATCAGGACACAACATATGATTTACCTTCTACTTCACCATGAGAATCGACCTGTCCATGTCTTTGACAAGCAGCCACTCTTGGTAGACCTGGTGCATCTTCACCTTGAAGGACTTGTTGAGTACCACATCTACGGGCAGCACAAGACCAGTTCAGCCAGGAGGGATAAAGAACATCTCTATGCCATAATTCTGGATGGCGGTCATGACTGTTGCCTTTATGAGGGTGGGGAAAATGCCAGGCAGAGCAGCAAAAACATAATATGGAGAAAGGATCTGATTCACCCATTCCAGTATGACATCCTCATTGAACCATGACTTTGCCTGACAAGCAAAGTGGCAGTCCTGTGGCAATGCATGCAACTTGCACCACACAATCTGCCCATCATGTTCTTTGCCTGGCATTGATAGTACAATAATATTATGATTTTGTATTTGAAACCACTTACTTTTGAATACAAGCGCCATGCCCACAGTGATGCATTTGGTGTCAGCAGCCGATGTATGCAGATTGATGGCGCATGCTCCCTTCTGGTGAATTGTAGACTTATAGTTCATTGCATGATAGACCGGGGCCTGGTCCATATTCAAAATATAGTCCAGATCCACTTGGGTACCATCAAAATGTAAAGGCCTGATAACATTGAGATAGGCATTGGCCTTGGCCTGAACTTTGGTAGGATGGAGCTGCGCAGCATGCATTGCCGTGCAATGGGTGAGGTGGTTCCTCGCCATAAAGTGGAGACATACATTTTCTGTGCTTGCTCAGACTACATTGCAAACTCGGTTTTTAGTTGACAAGCGTTCTTGATTAAGTTGAAGCAGTTGACTGGAAGGCTTCTTCCACATCACTCTTTCACAAAATCCACTATGTCCTGAGTCACATCTTCTATGATGGAGCATGGACCTTGGTGGATGCTGAACTTTAAGGAATTTTTAGAATAATGAAGGCCTTCTTTATAATTGTTCCAACAAGAAATCAAATTCACCTCAACCTTGAACCTCACACATGCTTCTTCCTCAGAAAGGCCTTCTTGTTCCATGATGTTCTTGATGGCATCTAGAATCTTCATATTCTCAGTGCTGGAAAATCAGTTGCAAGTACTTGTGTGCCATTTGAGGTTCTTGACATAGAGTTTCTGGCTGAAGCCACTCTTGTTGTAAATGAGCTTCATATTTGGCAAAAGTGAACTCTGACTGAGATTTCATTGATGAACAGGTTGTGCCACCTGAGACATTAAAAAAGACCGACCCATAATACTGAAATTGGCACAAGAGTATTCTGTGCCAAAAAAGTTTTTTAAAATGGGATCATGCAGGAAGAGTACATAGAAACAATTTTTTCCAGTCCAGCAATTTCATGGTACTTTGCTCTCTGAAAAGTGCTCTTTTCATCAGACTATTCTGGTGTTTAATGGTAAAATTTTTCGAGCCTAAATTAAAACCTCTCTATGATGGACAGACATTGAATCAAGACATAGTGTAGTATCCCTTTCTCCAAGGCATGGCCACCCAGTGGACATCTTTTTTTATGCCCCCCTCTGCACAATATTTTTCCCTCCACCCAATGGATATTTTGTGGTTGTGCCCTCAAAAAAAAAGACCGCTGGGTGGCCATGCCTCGGAGAAAGGTATTATCTTTGGGGTTTAGGTACACTTTGTGTACTCTGTAACCGAGTATACATGTGTTTTTGTGTGATGTGATGTGATGGTTTACAGGCAGATACCTACAAATTCCCACATAGTGTGAGAAACCATCTTAATCCAAAAACCCTCGTGTGCACCCACAAAATTCAAGACTTTTGTTTGGCTCAAACCATGGTATTTTCCAATTCCATCTACTTGTGGAGATACAAAATATGATGTTATAACAACACAAATGATGGTGTAATGTTGACTAATCTATTATCTAGCATAGGCTTAAATTTTAATGTATGTGAAAAAAGCCTGATGGCATTCTATGACCCCCCCTTACGTGACAATGCCATGGCATGCCTGCTGCTGTGGCCTCTCTCCTACTCCATGGGCCCACCTACACCACCTCAACAATGCAAGAATGCCGCACCTTGCACCAACAAAGCACACCATATAAGACTCAACCTCCCCTCCTGCCATTGTCATCGTCCTCTTCCTGCCACAACCCCTCTGCATCTTCACCCACACAGCTCAAATACATCAGCTGCGCAACCTCCTCTCCCCCCTCCCTTCATAGCTATCATTGTCCCCCTGTCCCCCTCTTTCCCATACATTATCGTGAACACGTGGCTAGAACAAGACGACGACAATGACATCCCTCCCCACTCCCTCCCAACCCTGACAATGGCAGTCAATATTGTTGTGATGAGCCCAGTGACGATAGCAAAGACCACGAGTCATGGATTCATGGCAAACATCCAATGCTACTCGAATGGACTTGGCATTGTCCGAAATGATGATGGCGCTGGAAAAACAGGAACATCGTCCATTTTAGTTCCCCCTGCCGATGTCATCATCATGATGAAAAGTGACAATGGTGAGACCATGGTCCAGTTGTTCTCTTATTCCCGCATGTTGATTGTTGGGTACCAGCTCCCCCCCCATTGTTTTCACTGTCATCATTGTCGTTGTCATCATTCTCATCGTCGTTGCTGTCATCATTGTCATCCCCATCCTTCTCTCTCTCCAACATTGTCTCTCAGACAGCAGCAACATGGATGACATCGCTCCCCCCTCCCCTCCCCTGCCAATGGCCATCAACGTTGTTGCAATGACAAACAGCAATGATGGTACAACTGTGATCCGGCGGCAGACGTTGGTGGCGGTGTCATCCAAAGGCGACAATGACAAGACAAGAAAAAAATATTGCCCACGTCATCTCAGCCCTCCCCCGCCCCTTCCCCCCACCATCACACACACCCATTGTTGCAGTTCCTCCTCCATCCTCCCTCTTTTGTCCCACCTGAGGACGCGGAAAGTTGATTATCTTTGATGGGGGGATGATCGACAATGCTGCCCCCAGCGGTCATGGTCGCATCATTTGCCTTGCCCCCCCTCCCGGGGTTGTCTCATCCACGCATTAAGTACCCTCCAATGGGGATCACGCTGCTGATGACCCTCCTGCTGATGCGGCCTTACAAGCGGCGAGTCCGCACAATGTCACCAATGCCCACCCCCGCTCCCCGGCCCGACGAAAGTGGTGTTGGATGCAATCAATTGCGATGTTAATAAAGAGGTTATTTATACACCAAAATGCCCCACTAGAATTTTGTCGGTGAGGCGTGCAGTCACACCACTCAACTCCCCCCCACTAAAAGCCCTCGACAAACATCACTGTGCCAGTTCTACTGCATGTAGGAATTGTTAGAGTACACCGGGTACCAGTTGAACCTGCAAATATTAAAGGAAAAAATGTTCAAATACCCACTTTTCTCGGATTTGGCATTCGTAGCAGTCCCGGATTTTTTTCCTATTTCAAATGCAGGCCTTTTTCCCGAAATGATAATAGTATTTGTGGGCAGCACAAAATAAAAGTCTTATTTCATTTGCAGCACGAAAT